>CAUYUJ010014324.1:275240-292740 GCA_963575745.1 Prorocentrum cordatum | reverse complement strand
GGAAGGCAATCGTCAAAACATCATGAGGACCCCTACCGAAAACAAGGCAACAGTCCTGCTGTCCAGTGGTAATTACGCTTCACAGCCTTGCACTCCAAAGTGTGCCATCGGAGTTACAAGGGTTGCAGGCAGTTTCCTTCCAATGCGGGGATCTTGCGTGAATGGCTGGCCCGTGGAGCTCTCGCCTTCCACGGGGCTCCCCGCAGTGAAAAAGAATACACCTTCAGGTCATGAGGAGGACAATTGGGAGGGGGGCGTACGTTGCAGCATCATTGACGCATTCTGGATCCATTCTGGAGGTCCCTGGAGATCACCGCAGACTTCGCCTGGTGGACCCCAGAGGCCCCTGGAGCCCCCTACAAAAGCAAGCAAATCGTTCAAGAAGTAGTCAATACGTCAACAAAAACACACACGGAGACACTTCACACCAAGTCGGCGGCGACGGCAGTGGTGGCGGTGGCGGCGGTGGTAGCGACGGCAGCGGTGGTGGCGGCGGCGGCGGCGGTGGCGACGACGGCGGCGGCGGCTGCGACGGCGGCGGTGGCGGTGACAGCGGTGGTGGCGGCGTTGCGACGACGGCAGGCGGCAGCGGCAAAGGCGGCGGCGGTGGCGGCGACGGCGGCGTTGGCGGCTGCGGTGGTGACGAAGAAAACGTAATCCTGAGGAGCCCACTGCGACCCGACTGGCCAGAATAGCCAGACCGTTGGTTGCCGAAGGGCTGCTGTGCAGGCGTGTGTCCTTCCATGGCTGTGTCTCTAGCGTTGTGGAAGTCGATTAATGGAGAGGAAGCATGCTGCCAAATAATTTCCAGATGTCTAAAATATGTTTCAAACATGGTTTACGCATGTTCAAAACATGTGGCACATCTTTGGTTCAATGGTAGGATTGTTGGAGTGTCCATCGTCATGGCATCCACAACTCCAGCGCTCCTCGTCCACGCAGGCGCTTGTGGGGCCAATAATGGGCGTCGTTCCTTATCTACCGTTCCGTATTTCAGCAGCCTGACTGCATCGGCCCCAAGACCGTCCTGGGAGGCCCCGAGACCGCCCCAGGCCAGCATCGGCACGGAGGGGCCCGAAGGCCGCCCCAAGAGGGCCCACGAGCCCCCCCTTCCCCGAAAAAAAAATCGGCGAGAGGAACAACGCACGACACGAAGATAGACGTTCGAAGGTCCGGGCGGATTGCTTGGATCGGCGCTGTGGCCCCATTTGGTGCCGCCTCCAGCACCGCCCCTGGCGCGCTCCGTGCGCCAGGGAGGGGGGGGGGGGCAGCGCGGACCCAGATCATGCGCGCGGACCTCCGAGAGGTTCTGCCTGCGTCGTCTGTTCTGTCTCTTGTGCATCGGCAGCTGCCCTCACCGCGGAAAGAGGATCCTGATCTCGGTGATGGTGGCAATTGTTGGGTTTCTTCTGTAGGCCGAGAGATTACCACCAGCACCATCATCCAGGGTCAGTTTCTTCCGGTGGAGGCCGACCGTTTGCGTTGGTGTGGGGCGTACCAATTTTCAGGCCTCCAAGGACGGAAGGGGATGAAAGAGGCGGGTATGTCAGGGGCAACGTTAGTGGGGGGGAATGCATCGACCCCCAATCGCCCACTCATCGTGCGCGATAGGCCACCCTGCCCAGGAACGCACGGCTTCGCTATGGGGGGCCATCGTCGACCTATTGGTGATGTGTCGCAGGTTCCGGGTCGATGTTCCTCCCCTCCCAAGTCAGTCCTTCTTTTAAACAGGTGTAGGCCGGACGGGGCTAGGACGAGGATAAATCTGTTTCAGAGCGTTGCGGAACGCTCTCAGAGCATTCCGGAATGCTCTGAGAAGGCCGCGGCGCCCGAGACATCTTCCAGAGCCACCGGGTCTCAGAGATTCTCGATTTTCCCTCCCCCGAGTTCACCCTCGTCCTGGCTTCGTTTTAGTAGCGAGGGAGGAGCCAGGTCTCTACCAGTCGTGCCGCGTCAGGGATTCCAGTGAGCAGATTGGCAGCAGCTATGCCTCTTCCTTCCCGCTGCCAGCGGCACAGGCCCAGCAGTGTTCGCTGCATGCGCGCTGTCGGTTGTGCTACGAGGCTCGCCTTGGATGGCAAGTATATGCGAGCATTCCGTTCCGCTCCGTCTAATTTTCTCTTCGAGCATTTGGGAATGTTTTATTCTAGGTCGCTCTCTAGGCTTCGCGGTACGGCTCCGATTCTTCATCCTGTTCTTCTCCCCTGGGGGGCGGCGCGAGAGCGCGAAGTTATTTGCGCAGCGCGAGTCGCGAAGATACGCGCCCTTGTTTTTTCTGAGCGAGGAGATGTTGGGCGAGGATCGAGGATTTGACATCGAAGGCTTCTTATCGAGGCTTCCTGGAGGATCTGGAGGGGAGGAGCCGGGACGACGATCCGAATGCTGAGGCCTTTGACGTCTTGGGCGCTCGGTCAACGGGGAGCTCTTCGCGGAGCTCCCCCGCCGCCACGGTTTCGGTCGGGCGTTGCGCATTGGCGGAGCGACAATTTTTTGGGGGGGAGAAAGGTGCCATCTTTGTGTCCTAAAAAAGGACCCTGCAGGGGCCCCCTGGGGCCCATTCAGGGGCACGAAGGCTGATCGCTTGTCCCCCCCCCAAAAAAAACACCGACGCCGCCACGGCTGCACCCTCCACCGTCACGTCTCGAGCCCCCTCTGACTCTCAGCCTCCTTCCTCGAGCCTCGGGGTCCGCCTCCTGTGAGGCTAACCCTCCGAGGCTTCGTCACCCAGGCAAGCAAGACCGCGCGAGGCCCTCGACCTCCCTGTCGTCGCAGTAACCTCCCCCCCCCTCTTTCCCCTCCTGCACCTCCTCCTCCCCCCCCCTCCTCCTCCTCCTCCTCCTCCTGCGCCTCCTCCTCCTCCTCCTCCTCCTCCTCCTCCTCCTCCTCCTCCTCCTCCTACCCCCCCTCCTCCTTCCCCTCCCCTACCGGGTAGGCTCGGGGGGGGGTCGCATCAACCCCCGATCGCCCACTGCTCGCAGGAACGCGCGGCTGCGCTATCGGGGCCCCTCGCCGCTCTGGTGGCGATGCATCGCCAGTTCTGGGCCGATGCTCCCACCCCCAGCAACGTTCCCCCATCAGAGGCACCCGCATCCTGTCCAGCAGGGGGGGAGGGGGGGGGAGAGAAGGAGGAGGAGGAGGGGGAGGAGGAGGAGGAGGAGCAGGAGCAGGAGCAGGAGGAGCAGGAGGAGCAGGAGGAGGAGGAGGCAGGAGGGAGGAGGAAGGGAGGAGGGAGGAGGAGGAGGAGGATGGAGAAGGAGGAGAGGAGGAGGAGGAGGAGGGAGGAGAGGAGGAGGGAGGGAGGAGGGAGGAGGAGGGAGGAGGGAGGAGGGAGAATGGAGGAGGGAGGAGGGAGGAGGGAGGAGGGCCAGACCACAAGGATCGGTCGTGGCCTCCAAGGGGGCCCGACGCCGGCCGGCGGCGAGGAGCGGCGGGCGCTCCCGCCTCGGGGGCCCACGGTCCGATGCGATCGGTCCGATGCGGTGTCGGTGCCGCTCGTCGAGGGATGCACAGCGGCATGAGCACATGATTCAGAGCCCCGAATCGTCAGGGGTAACTCGGGTCAGGGATAACTCGGGTTCGTTTTCCGGGAATGCAAACCCGAGTTACCCCGGACCCGAGTTGCCCCGGATAATTCGGGCGCCCAGAGCCCCGAATCATCAGGGGTAACTCGGGTCAGGGATAACTCGGGTTCGTTTTTCGGGAATGCAAACCCGAGTTACCCCGGACCCGAGTTGCCCCGGATAATTCGGGCGCCCAGAGCCCCGAATCATCAGGGGTAACTCGGGTCAGGGATAACTCGGGTTCGTTTTCCGGGAATGCAAACCCGAGTTACCCCGGACCCGAGTTGCCCCGGATAATTCGGGCGCCCAAATGATGGGCCTGTTTTCCACCACCACCACCATGAGCAGCGGCATGAACACAGGAGTTGGAGGGGGAGGGGGTCCTCCTCCTCCACCTCCTCCTCCCCCTCCTCCCCCTCCTCTTCCTCCTCCTCCTCCTCCTGCTCCTCCTCCTCCTCTTCGTCCTCCTCCTCGTCCTCCGCCTCCTCCCCCTCCAACTTATGGTGGTGGTGGTGGAAGACAGGCCCATCAACATAGACTGGAGGAGCTCCGCAAGTCTACGGTCTGGGTACCTTCCCAGACATGCGACGTTCGGATCTTTTCAGTGCGCTGTCCCTGGAAGTCCTGAACTTCCTCCCTGAAACCGGATTTTCATCCTGAGTCGGTTTGGACTGCCCCAGGGCCCGGCGAGGGCCTCCTGAGGCCGAAAGCGGTGACAAATTTCTAGGCCTCCCAGATGGGGTCTGAGTAGATGGGTTCGGAGGATCGCGCCGCATCGCCGATGCACCGTTGATGCGGCTCGATGTGGAGCCCGTGCTTCTCCGCGCTGGCGTCGCCGATGCATCGGCGATGAGGCGCGATCCTCCGACCCCATCTACTCGGACTCCACCTGGGAGGCCATCAAAGCCTCCGCCCTGATTTTGCTACGGCGCGGGCATGTCTGGGCTCTCGTTTCCCCAGGTGCGGCCCGACCTGGACGCACGTGCCGATCCGAGGCGGCGTCCCAGTCCTCGGGGGCGGCCGCGAGGGGGGAGACGACTACGGGGGCGGGGGATGTCCTGGCCAGGCGGGACCCAGGACAGTTCGCTGAAGAGTCGGACATGTCCCTTGACTCAAGCAGTGGCGAAGCGTCCTGGCTCGCCTATAGGCCTACCAAAGAATGTTCTGATAACTTGTTGTGGTTTGCACGAAATGTTCTTAGAACATTTCTGGCTGGGACTGTCTTGTTTTAACACATCGGGTTCATGTTCCAAGAACATTGTTTTTGTGATTGGAACATTTTGAATTCTAAGAACATGTCGTGGTAGGCCTATAGGAATGGCGGGACGGTCGGTCCCTGCTCAATTTGCGGGAGGGGTCTTCAAAAATTCCTCTCTCATTTCAGTACGTGCCTTGGCCCCCCCTGGTCCGCGCACATGCCTCCGGCCATGATTTGAGACCCCCCCTCTTGGACGCCCTCCTCCCCGAGATCCGACGCTCCAAGAAAAATCCAACATCGCAGACTATCACGGAGCCCCGGACCCCGTCTTTCTGCGTCACTGTTCGGGCCGGACCGATCTGCGAGGGTCCCGGGGCCCGAAACTGAGCGAAAGCGCCCGCTGCGAAAGGATTGCAGCCCCAAGACTTAAGTCGGGCCTGTCCCTCCATGAGGAGGAACATTCAAAAGCAGCCCCAAAATAGTCGAGGGACGATGTGTTTGGAGTGTTTCTGCGCAGGTTTGAATATTTTTTGTGGGATGCTTCTCATGTTTCCTCCGAACTCCGCCTGTGGGGGGACACGCCCGACCGAACCCGAGACCTCGGGGCTCTGGGTCGCCCCGCGCCCGGGCAGGCTGCGCGACCCCTACTTCGAGGAGCGGCTGGACGCGGCGCCCACGCCCGACGGGCACGAGCAGCCACCCGACGCCTGGCGGCTCCTCCCGCTGCCCCGGGGCACCGCTCGGAGGTGTCTCGGGAGCGGAAAAGAGGGGGGTGATGACTAGGGGGGGGGGTGGATGTCATGGAGCGGGCCATGATATTTCCCCATATTCCATGGCGCCCCTTCTTGTTTCATTGCGTCCCTGGCCCCCCCGCTGGGCCGCGCACGTGCCGCCGGTCATGATTTGCACCCCCCCCCTCTTGGACACCCCCCTCTTGGCCGCTCCCGAGTGTCGATGGTTCGAGCAGTGGCGAAGCGTCCCTGGCGTGCCTCTGTAGGCCCACCGACCAAGGCTCCAAGAAGCTTTCTGTGGTCTGCACGGCATGTTCTCGGAGCGTTTCTGGCCGATACCGTCTTGTTTGGACACATCGGGCTCAGGTTCTGAGAGCATCGTTTGCGTTCTTAGAACATTTCTGGGTTCTAAGAACATGTCGTGGTAGGCCTACAGGAATGCCGGGACGGTCGGTCCCTGCTCAAATTATGTCAGCGAACAAATTGTAGGCCTCCCAGATGGGGTCGGAGGATCGCGCCGCATCGCCGATGCATCGTCGATGCGGCTCGATGCGGAGCCCGATTTCCTCCACGCCGGCGTCGCCGATGCATCGCCCACGTTGACGATGCATCGCAGGTGCATCGCCGATGCATGGCCAATGCATCGGCGATGCATCGACGATGCGGCGCGATCCTCCGACCCCATCTACTCCGACCCCATCAAGGAGGCCTCGACAAATGCACGCACAGAGCCGGAGCATGCACGGGGAATGGACGGCCGAGGGACGGCGAGCTGCCAGGGGCAGCGGGAGGGGTCGGATGGGGCTGCAGTCAAGAGGCTGACATAGCCTCGAAGGGTCTTCGGTTTTGATCCTTCCGCCCCCTGTTTTTCTCTTGGCGGGGAAGAGGCTCATCCCCCCTCCTCCTCCTTCTCCTCTTCCTACTCCCTTATGCAGATGTCCTTATCCTTGTCCTTCTTTTCCTCCTCCGTCGTCGTTGCTGCGAGGCGGGTGCTGCGGGTGAGTTTCCGCTATTGGCGGGGCCCCAGAACATCAAGAGGGGCGTCGGCACGATAATTCTTGACGCTTCGCGAATGCCCACCAGCCCATCCAGACACGATCGCCAGGTGCATGGCTTTGATGAGGGCAGCGTAGAAGCGTACAGAGCGACAGCCGCCTTGGATGCCTTTCGGGGGTGCGGGGAGGGTGGGAACATGTGGTGTATGAGTAGTCAAAAGGTAGGTTGAACAGGTCGACCTGGTGCCGTTTTGGGTCGATGGAGGTCTTCTTGCGGTCCTCTTCGACAAATGTTGACTTGCCACGGTTATGTCATCAGGGAGGGATTCCTGCACCGCCACGTTGCCAATCTTTATCCGAACGGGTTTAAGAACACATCAGATCATATTGATCCGCATGTCAGAGGAGGAAGAGGTGGAGGAGGAGGAGGAGGAGGTGGAGGAGGAGGATCACACTGACCCGAATGTGAGAGGAGGAGGAGGAGGAGGAGGAGGGAGGAGGAGGAGGAGGGAGGGAGGAGGAGGAGGAGGAGGAGGAGGAGGAGGAGGAGGAGGAGGAGGAGGAGGAGGAGGAGGAGGAGGAGGAGGAGGAGGAGGAGGAGGAGGAGGAGGAGGAGGAGGGAGGAGGAGGAGGAGGAGGAGGAGGAGGAGGAGGAGGAGGAGGAGGAGGAGGAGGAGGAGGAGGAGGAGAGGAGGAGGAGGAGGAGGAGGAGGGAGGAGGAGGAGGAGGAGGAGGAGGAGGAGGAGGAGGAGGAGGAGGAGGAGGAGGAGGAGGAGGAGGAGGAGGAGGAGGAGGAGGAGGAGGAGGAGGGAGGAGGAGGAGGAGGAGGAGGAGGAGGAGGAGGGAGGAGGAGGGAGGGAGGAGGAGGAGGAGGAGGAGGAGGAGGGGAGGAGGAGGAGGAGGAGGAGGAGGAGGAGGGAGGAGGAGGAGGAGGAGGAGGAGGAGGAGGAGGAGGAGGAGGAGGAGGCGGAGGTGGAGGTGGAGGTTGAGGAGGCGGTGGAGGAGGAGGAAGAGGAGGAGGAGGAGGAGGAGGAAGACTTGATTCCAGGCCGAGGGCGGGGAGAGACGGCGGCCTCGCTGCCTCTCGGGGTCCCTCTCTTCCTCGGCGCGGGCCCTCGCAGCCCCCCTCCCCCCCACCCTCCATGGAGTAGATGTAAATCGGGCACGTCCCTCTGTAGGAGGAATATTCAAAAATAGTAGAAATAATCAGGGGACGATTTGTTGAGTATGTTTAAACTGTTTTTTTAAATATTTATTGACATCTTTGTATTGAATCGCTTCGCTCATTCCGCCGGCCCTGGAGCCCTCTTCAGGGCCTCTTGGGCGCCTCTTGGGGACCTCTTGGGAGTCTCTTGGGGCTCCTTGGCGGCGTCTTGGGGGCACCCAGGGGGCTCTTGGGGGCCTCTTGGGGCAGGAGGGGGGGTAGTCGATTGCGGCCCCCCCCTCGGAGGCCACGATCCTCGCGAAGGGTGTCAAAAAATTTCCCCCGGTCCGGCATCTCTGGCCCGATCCTGCAGGGACCCTCCCGGGGACCTCCCGGGACTTGCCCAGGGTACTTTTCGCCCGGGGACCCCCAGGGGCCGCCCCGCGCGCGCGACCTAGAAATATTGTTAACCAGTTACCGAAGATCTTAGCACGCCTCTGGCCCGTTGGGCCGGCGAATTTGTCAGTCAACATCCGCTAGTAGGGGGACATGCCCGACCTAAGAGTAGATCTTGGCTGCTCTTGGCGCCTGCTTCAAGCAGGTGGAGGAAGCACTGGGAGTACTGCCCCATGGGGGTACTGTCCCATGGGAAGGGGCGGCGGAAGACGGGGGTGGGCCATCGACAACAATTTACTCCTAACTCTAATAGCACAGTGAAGACGTGGTCTCACTGCGGCCCCCGTCTTTGGATTAAGGATCATGATTCTGGGCCGTCTGCTTGGATACATCTGCAGGAAGGAGCCGCTTTTTTTATCCCTGATGTTTTTTTGGCCCTCCCAAACCTATAGGACCCTCCAAGAGGATCAGGCGTCGAGGGGGAGGAGAGGGGGAGGAGCTTGCTTGGTTCATCCCCAGAGGAGAGGGGGAGGAGAGGGGGAGGAGAGGGGGAGGAGAGGGGGAGGGGGGGGGCAACACGCCATGCACGCACACTCGCCCAGGGCCCAGGGTCTGCAGCGTCTTAGCTCGCCCTCCAGCGCGAGCGCGCCGGGGTCTCCGAGGCCTCCTCGAGGCCCCGCCAGAGGCCGCCTCGAGGCGAGGCCGCCGGGGGCCGCCACGTGCGCGGTGCGCCTCCTCCTCCTCCTCCTCCTCCTCCTCCTCCTCCTCCTCCTCCTCCTCCTCCTCCTCCTCCCGCCGCCGCTGCCGGGAGGGCCCCCCCCCGGGAGTGCAGCCGGGGGGGCCGTGCGGGCCTGCGTGCGATGCCCAAGCTGCCGGAGGCGCTGCTGCCGGGGCTGGACTGGGACGATTTCCTCACAGGACGGCGCGCCCTGCTCTCGGCGGCGAGCGAGGGGGGGGGGGGCAGCGGGAAGGAGAAGAAGGCCTTCGCAAGAGGCGGCTTCTGTGTGGGGTTTTCTGCGAGGTGTTCCGGGTCTTCGGGGGAGGCCCAGAAGACTTCTCAGAAGGCGAGGGGAGTTCCGAGCCTTCTGAGAAGGCCCGCCCCTTCTCACTTCCCCCTGGCTCGCCGCCAATTTGCAGTAGCAGATCTTGGGAGCCTCTGGTGTATCCTCTTAAGTCCGTCTTTAGCGTCGATTAGCGTCTGGTAGTCGATGAGATATCGCCGATTTAGCGTCGGTTAGCGCCGAGTGGCGTTTGTTTAGTTTCAATCAGCGCCGATTTAGCTTCCATGAGCGTCGACTCGCAAGAGCTGGCAAGATGGTACGGGAGGCTCCTTGGAGTTGCCAGCGAACGCTTTTGAAGAGGAGTATTTGCAGTTTATGGCCAACAGCCACACGTGATGCTTGAACGTGTGGTCTGTGTGTGTGTTCGTTCTGCATGTGCATTGTTCTTTGTGTGTCCGCCTCATTGTTGCGGCGAGCCGCTCCCCGAGGTGATCGGCCGGACGCTGCGTTGCGGGCGACGCGCTTTCGGGCAGCCGACCTCAGGGCCAACACCAGGGTGGAATATACTATAAGCTCAGGGGCGGCTGCATCGACCCCCGATCGCCCAGTCATTGATCGCCCAACCTGCTAAGGAACGTGAGGTCTCGCAATCAAGAGCTCATCGCCGATCCATCGGCGATGTATCGCCCGCGTGCGACGCCCAAGCTGCGGAGGCGCTGCTGCCCTGGCAGGACTGGGATTGTTTCAGGGCAGGGCGACGCGCTTCTCGGATCGATGATCCTCGGGGCGCGTGTGAGCCAAAATGTTGAGTCGGGCATGTCCCTCTAGAGGAGCAGTGTTCAATAATAGCAAGAACATCTGGTGACGATTGTTCGTGCTCTTTTGATTCGTTGTTTGATTATTGGATTGTGCCTCGTTGTTCTTCCGAGCTTCTCCTGTAGGAGGACATGCCCGACCTGACCAAAGTGTCCGGTTGCCCAGCTCGGCTCCGCCGCAGGCACGCAGCCCGTGCTGGCGCCCGCTGCGTCGCCTGCGTCGTACTTGAAGGGCTTCGGTGGACAAGCACACGTTGGCGCGAAGACACACTCTGGACGGGAGCGATGCCCTACATATATGCATGCAAGCTGGAAAGGGTGATCGGGGCCAGCCCGTCCACTCTTTCCAGCCCTGGCCAGTTTCCCTTTGTTGTGTCCAGCCCTTGCGGCCGCATCCCTGCTGCTTCGGGCTCGCTTCGCCCACTGCCAGTGTTTCCAGCCCTGGCCACGCCCACTTCACTGATTTTTCAACTTCCACTGTTCCAGCTTCCCTATGAGGTCTAGGCCTCCCAGATGGGGTCTGAGTAGATTGGGTCGGAGGATCGCGCCGCATCGCCGATGCATCGGCGATGCATTGGCGACGCGGCGCAATCCTACGACCCCATCTACTCGGACCCCATCTAAGAGGCCTTTAAGACCCCCCCTTCCCCCATCTCCGACGTGTTGACAACGACGAGACGGAGGCTTCTCTCGGGTTTCGGTCTCTGAGTAGGGGGGCCGTCGCCGAGCCCCAGGACCGTCATTCGTGATGCAAGGCTTACCTTGGGGAAAGGGGTCTAGGCGAACTGAAACCGAGACATTGAAAGATGAGGGACTTCCAGGGACCGCGTATTGAAAGAAACAAGACATCGGAGGCCCGGGTTCGAGATTCGTCGCTCGGCTTTTTCGAGGGCGTTCGTGGGCTCCCGGGGGGTCTCTCCTGCAGCGGCGCCACGCCGAGAGCAGTCTGGGGGTGCCCTGGTCGGCCGGAACGGCCGCTGGAGACTCGAGCTAGTGCCCGAAAACCATACACCTTAGGCGATGCTTAAGAAAACTTGAATTTTCGGCCAGAGTCTCGATTATTCTTAACGTTTCAATGTAAATCTTAAGATTTTGATAGAAATTTTGGGTTCTTATTCAAGTTCTGAGACCATGAATTTCTTAACCCATGATTTCTTAACCATTTCGCGTGGTGTACCCCCTCGCGAAGTGAGTAACAACACGTACAAGGTGATGCTTATCTTCGGGTTGTCGAAATACAGCTCAGGATGAGGAGTCGGTCGGAGGGAACGTTGGCTCGGGACTTCCAAGATGATTGTTTCCAGGCGTCTTCCCTTGAGTCCGTGCTGCGGCGCCCGTAAACGGGCCCAGGACCATCAGAAACGGATTCGGGTAGGACAA
The DNA here is from genome assembly GCA_963575745.1 of Prorocentrum cordatum. Lineage (NCBI taxonomy): Eukaryota > Dinophyceae > Prorocentrales > Prorocentraceae > Prorocentrum > Prorocentrum cordatum. The sequence continues at coordinate 281,520 of CAUYUJ010014324.1, read as the reverse complement.
TCACGACGGGGAGTTCTTGCTTTCGGCTTTGGCCTTTCATGGCCTTCGCGAGGTCCTGGGACTGTCAATGAACGGCTCATGATGAGAAGCCGTCCTTGGGGAACGGTTCAAGACCTCCTAGGCCGTTTTGAAGCCCTTTCGAGGGTTTCTTGGGCCGTTTTGGGGGCCTCTTGGGGCATCTCGGCGGCCTCTTTGGGCTGTCTGGGGGCCCTCGTGGGCCGTTTTGGGGCCCGTTTGAGGGCTTCTTGGGCTGTCTTGAGGCCGTTTCGGAGGCTGTTTTGGCTGTCCTGGACCTTTGAGAGTCGAAATAGGCGGGAACGCTGAACTCTTCAAACAGCCACGGGAAAATCAATTGTTTTTGGCGTTTGGAGGTGCTCTTGGGGGTCCTCTGGGGGCCCTCTTGGGGCGTCTTGGGGTCTTTGTAGGCCCTCTTGGGGCCATCTTGGGCCGTCTTGGGGCCGTCTTGGGCCGTCTTGGGGCCATCTCGAGCCGTCTTGAGGCCTATTTGGGCCCCCAAGAGTGCCAACAGGCCCATAGCAATAATTTTCTACAGGTGTTGGTAGGTTTTTAGGCCCAGGAGGGGTCCACCATCTTTGGGTCGGTGGAAGTGGCGTGGCCTTGGGGGAGGTTAGGGGGGGAGACATAATAATATAACGCAATACAATATGCAGCAATTGTGCAGTCATTGAATACATTAGATACGTTGCATTATCGCCTTCGCAGACCTGCCTCTGGCAGCACGTCACTTCCCGACGTGGATTCCTTTCGCTTCGCGGAGTGCACGTCCGGAGCACGTACAGTCACGTCGTCGCGGGGCCTCTTGGGAGCCTCCTGGGGGCCTCCTGGAGGCCTCTTGGGAGTTTCTTTGGGCCTCTTGGAGCCTTCATTGGGGCCTCCCCCCCTTCCTTTTCACACTCCCTCCCCATCTTCCCTTCCAGCGCCGGCTCTAATCATGAGCGCCGCCGTGGCCAACTTCCACCTGGCTGGCGCTGCGCCGTCGTTCGCCCAGGGGGGGAAATAACATTACACTCCAGTCGTTGTGTGGCCTTGTGGGGGTTTCTTTGAGGCCTCTTGGAGGCTTCTTGGGGATTTCTTGAAGGCCTCTTGGGTTTTTGTTGAGCCCCTTGGGGGCCTCTTGCGGCCTCTCGTGGCCTCTTGGGGGCGTCTTGGCCGTCTTGGGGCGTTTTTGCGCCGTTCCGCCCCTTCGGAGGCCGTCTTGGGGGCCTCTCGCGGCCGCCTTGGGGTTCTCTTGGGGTCCTCTTGGGTCGTCGCAGGGTTTTTTTAGACCGCCTTGGGGGCCTTTTTGGGCCGTCTTGGGGCCCTCCTGGGCCGTTTGGGGGCCCTTCTGGAGGCTTCTTGGGCCTTTTTGGGGCAATTTTGGTGGCTGCCTGGGCGGCCATGGGCTTCTGAGAGTCGGGCAAGGCGAGAACGCTGAAATCATTAACAAAAACGATCGGAATATTAAGGGTTTTGGTTTCTGGAGGCACTCTTGGGGGTCGTTTTGGGGCCCTCTTGGGACGTCTTAGGAGTTTCTTGGGCCCTTTTGGGGCCATCATGGACCGTCTTGGAGCCGTCTTCGCCCGTCTCGAAGCCATATGGAGCCGTCTTGAGGCCCCATTGGGCCTCCCAGAGGGCCCAAAGTCCAGAATCATCGATTTTACATAGGTTATGGTGTGTTTTTGAGCCCGAAATGGGGGTCTCCACCTTGGGTCGACGGATGTGGCGTAGCCCCTGGGGGGGGTTAGGGGGGAGACATAATAATGTAACACAATACAATATGTTGCAAGTGTGCAATCTTTGGATACATTGGGTACGTTGCATTATCGCCTCCGCAGAAAACGCTGCCGCTCAGCACGTCACCTCCGGACGTGGATTCTACAGGCTTGCGCCACATCCGCCGACCCCTTTGATCCTTGTCGGGGGCCTTGCACCGTAGTGTTTTCGGCCTGTCCCGCGAGCGTGCGTGGGTGTGGGGTCAGAGTCTTTCTTGCATGTTTCTTGGAATTCGGGGCGCTTTCGGAGGGCTCTCGAGGGTCTCTTGGGCCCTCCGGGGGCTCAGCGAAGCTGATGATCGAGGAACAGACAGCTGCATGTGCATAAGCCTTCGGCGCTCCGAGCAGATTTCTTGGGTCGGCGCCGGGCCGTCCCTGGCTTCGCCTCAAGCACCGCCCTTGGCGCGCTCCGCGCGCCGTGGAGAGGGGTCAGCGCTGATCCGAAAAGTTCCGCGCGGCCTGCACACAAGAGACCTCCGCGGCAGCGCCACACATCACCAGCCCGCCGCGGGCGGAACACTTCACGAAGGGGAGGAAGTGGTGTGCGCAGACTGCGTGAGCGCTGAAATTGTTTCTCGCAGTTGGCAAGCGTACGAGCGTTCGGGCCCTTGTAGGAGGAAGGTCCTGAAATCCGAGTTCCCGGAGGGGGGGGGTGCGCATTTCGCGCGAGGGGTGCGCTGAAGTGCAAGTGGTGCGTGTGAGTCCGTTGAAGTGCTCGTGACGGAGAGCCCGGGGAGCGAGCGCTGATGGCGAGAAGGCGAAGGAGGAAGTCCAGGGTGGTCAGGAGGAGGAGGAGGAGGGGGGGGGGAATGGTGGGGAGAAGGAAAACGAGGGGAGGAGAAGCGGAAGTAGGACAAGGACGTGAGATCGTGAAGGTGAATCGTGGGAGCGCGCGGGTGCGTGAATTGGTAGGCGGGGCTCCCGCCAGTTGGCCTGGCCTCATTTCCGGGAGGTTGGTTCGAAGGTTCGTTCGCCCCTGTCGAGGGGGGGAAAATGAGGCGGATGATGATGATGATGATGATGATGATGATGATGATGATGATGATGAGGATGAGGATGAGGATGAGGATGAGGATGAGGATGAGGATGAGGATGAGGATGAGGATGAGGATGAGGATGAGGATGATGCTGATGGTGCTGATGGTGCTGATGATGCTGATGATGCTGATGATGATGAGGAGGAGGAGGAGGATGAGGAGGATGAGGATGAGGATGAGCATGATGATGAGGATGAGGATGAGGATGAGGATAATGATGAGGAGGAGGAGGAAGAGGAGGAGGAGGAGGAGGAAGATGAGGAGGAGGGGGAGGAGGGAAACAAAAACATATGAAGCGCACGCAGTGGTTCACTCTGACGAGGCTGCGCCCGGGCGGGTTGGTGGGCGGTATCGGACCGTCTCGGAGGCCTTTTGGGTCGTATGAGGGCTGTCTTGGGGTAAGTTCGAGAGCCTCAAGGGCCGTTTCTGAACGTCGGGAAGCCGTCGACAGGCGAGAATGCCGGAATCATTCGGCAACCTCTGTCACGTCAATGGACTCTGCTCCTTGGGGCACTCTTGGGTGTGCTCTAGAACTCTTCGCGGTGCCTCTGAGTAATTTATTGGGGCTTCCTTGGGGCCTCTTGGGGGGCGCTTTCGGGGCCTCTCAGGGGCCTCTTGGGGACCCCTTAGAGCGGGGCCGCTGGGGCCGTCTTGGAGGCGTCTTGGGCCTTCTTGCGGCGCTCTGAGGCCGTTTCAGGGCCCTCATGGAGGCGCCTCGTGCCGTTTGGGAGCAATCTTGGGAGCCTCGAGACCTGTCTGGGAGCGCCGGGAGGCCGAGAAGGCGACAGCACCAACAGAATTCAAAAACCATGAGGACATGCATGACGTTTGCCTCCTGGAGCTTTCTTGGAAGTGCTCGCGGTTGCCTTTGGAGCGTCTTCGAGGCTTCCTGGGCTGTCGGAGGCGAGATGGACCTTACCTGGGGCCTCGGGAGGCTTTACTGGTCCTCTTGGAGCCGTCGGGGGCCACTTTGAGGCAGCAGGAGGAGCCCAAGCAGAGCCAGACCCCCCCCCGGGAGGGCGGGGACCCCCCTCGGGCGAGTTCGGCCGGTGGTCGTGCGAGGCCAGCCGGTGTTGGGTCCTTGGGGGGGGGGAATGTACGCGTAGAGACCCACTTCGACTGTCTTGAAGCTGTCCTCTCCACTGCTCGTGCAAACATCCCACCCTCCCACCCGCAACTTGGTCGCAAGACATCTTCAGACATGACCGTGGCGGTAGGTACTGCGCGGCACTTGGCCACGACACCGGTGCCGACGACGACAGCGACATCGACGACGACGGCGCCGCCGACAGCGACTGCGACGACACCGACGACGTCTCCAATGTTTTCGACGACGACAACGACGACACCGACGATTGGTCGGCGGATCCGATGTTTTTCAATCTGGGCGTTTTTCTCCCCGTTCCAGAGCGTTCCAGAGCGCTCTCAGAGCGTTCCAAATTCTCTGAGGAGACCACAGCGCCCGATACATCCTCCAGAGGCGCCGGATTTCAGAGATTATTGATTTAACCTCACCCGACTTTATCCTCGTCCTGCCTTCGCCTTAGTGTGGACGGGGGAGCCAGGACTCCACCAGCCGTGCCGCGTCAGGGATTCCAATGAGCAGAGCGACAGCAGCTATGCTGTGCTTCTTTCTTCCCGCTGCGAGCGGCACATGCCCAGCAGAGTTCGCTGCATGTACGCTGTCAGTTGTGCTACGGGGCTCGCCTTAGATGGCAAGCATATGCGAGCATTCCGTTCCGCTCCGTCTCATTTGCCCGTCGAGCTTTTGCGATCGCCTTTGTTCAAGGGGCGCCCTCGAGGGCGCCCTTGAAAAAAGGCTATCCCTGATGCTCCGTCTTACAGGATGAGCAGCGGACCCAGGAGCTTAATGTTGCAAAACGGTCACGCCGTCGGGGGTATGGTTGAGTCGGGCATGTCCTTCTGAGGAATACTCAAGAAAGGCAAAAATAGTCAGGGGACGATTTTTCCCCAATCAGAGCTTGCCTCTGTAGGGGTCCTAGCGGATTCATATGGTTAGGTTAGGTTTGTCGTCGATTTTCGCTGCACGACCGGGTGCCCGGGGGTGCCCAGGGCCCTGGTGCCCGGGGGGTGCCCGGGGGTGCCCGGGTGCCCGGGGGTGCCCTATCGCCCTAAGCCCTATAACTCTATAGCCTTACAGCCCAATAGCCCTATAACCTTACAACTCTATTGCGCTATAGCTCTATAGCCCTATAGCTTAATAGTCCTATAGCCCCCTAGCCCTATAGCCTTGATTGGGTTTTTCTCCGGTATCATATGACTATGTTTGTCTACTTGGGAGCATGTTTTGGTTATTCGTTTCTTCCGCAATCCGCCTGTCGGAGGACATGCCCGTCCTAAACTTTGGGGTGTCACACCCAGGGCGGCACCGCGGAGACCCATCGAGGCCCTCCTTCCCGCAGGCTACAGCTGCTCTTCCCCCCACTCATCATATCACCAGCATCATCACCACCACCGTCACCATCAGAATCGTCTTCATCCTCCTCCTCCTCCTGATCATTACCATCATCACCACCATCGCAATCTCATTCACCATCATCATCATTAGCATCATCATCAGCAGCATCATCATCATCAAACTCATCATCATCACTACCACCATCACGATCACCACCACCACCATCAGTATCGTCATCATCATCATCATCATCATCATCATCATCCTGACATCAATAATCGAAAAAGGAAAGGGAGGGCCAGCTCGAGGTAAGATGATTCAAATACGTAGCCCCTCGGTCACCAGCCGAGGACGCAGCAGGTTTTGACGCTCGTCACAGCCCCCTGCTCACGTGGCGCGCCCCAGACAGGCGAGATAGGGCAACCGTGCCCTGCGACGGGAATATTTCTAATGCAGTTCGCTCGCACACAATACACAGACTCTAGCAATGTGGATCTTTTGTTTCCCCGAAGTCGATGGATGAAAGCAAACCATCATCATCATCCACATCATAGTCGTCGTCATAGCCATCGTCATCGTCCTTGTCCTCGTCCTCGTCATCACCATCGTCATCACCATCGTTATCACACCCATCACCACTTCCGTCATCGTCATGAGCATCGTCATCATCATTTTTATCGTCAGTTTCATCACCATCCTCATCATCATCATCATCATCATCATCATCATCGTCATGATCATCACCATCATCTTCGCCATCCTAATTGTTCTCTCCATCATCATCACCACCGTCACCATCATCATAACCATGATCACCATCATCACCAGCAGCAGCATCAAACTCATCATCGTAATCCTCGTTTTCATCGTCACCACCACCACCATCATCATCAACATCAACATCATCATTAGCAGCTTCATGATCATCAACAACACCGTCATCACCATCATCATCACTATCATCGTCATCATCTTGAGCATCATCATTGCGCCTGCCGTGTTCGCTTCCTGTTTCCTTTCCTCCTCCCCTTTTTCCTCTGCAGTCTGCCTTA
>CAUYUJ010014324.1:247740-272740 GCA_963575745.1 Prorocentrum cordatum | reverse complement strand
TCCAAAAACGGACATCAGATGGGTTTTTGTGTCGGCAGTGCGAGGCGGGCCGGGGGCTCTTTCCTTCAGCCGCGTGGCGAGACACACACGCACATCACAACGGATCACTACTGTGGATGCCCTGCGGCTGGGACTGCCAGAAGACGGCGCAGGACAAAGAGTTCGTCTCGGGGGAAGCCCCAGGGTCCAGGATTAAGTCGGGGAGGTCCCTCTGCAGGAGGAATACTCAACAAATTGTTCTTGTCGTTTTTGATTTTTGTTTGAGAACTATTTTCATTTGTCCTCCAAAATCGGCCTGTAGGGGGACATTCCCGACCTAAATCCAGGACCCGTTTTCCTCAGGACCCGGTTCCCCCATTGCCAGAGTCTCGTTCTGGCTCTTGCGCAGGGCCGGTGAAGACAGCGGTGGCCCTTCCTGGCGTTGTCTCGTCTTTGCGCCAGGCCCCCCTGGGGGCCTTCCCACCGCCACGGTTGGACCCACGTCGACAGACGGTTCGGACCCACGTCGAGAGACGGGCCTTTCCTTCTAGGGAGGAATATTCCCAAATATATAAAGCATAGTCTGGGGACGATGTTTGGATTATGTTTGAATCTGGTTGAGCATGTTTGGGGTATGTTTTACTCTTCGTCTAAAATTTGCCTGTATCGGGCCGGGCGAACGGGGGGATTGGGAAAGGGGGGGGTACAACATTTGCTGCATGCAGCTGGTTTCGGCCCCACCGAGGGGGCCATTCCTCGATACATGGGCGCCTCCGGCGCCGGGAGGCGCCGGGAAAATCAGCTACGTGAGCTGATTCTCAAACCCCCCATTTGCTATCCCCCCCTTTCGCCCGACCCGACTGTAGGGGGACACGTCCGACCTAAACTTAGGCTTGGCAGGCCGTCTCGATTTTGTTGTCGACGCGCGGCAGGTTCGCGGCGCCGGCAGTGGCGCCGAAGGCCTGAACCAAGGTAACACGGCACATGTTTGGGAGCCTCGGGGGGCTTTGTGGTATCCGCTTGGGAGTCTCTTGGGCGCATTCGATGCCTTTCGGGGCGCCTCGTGGGGCCACTTTGTGGGTTCTGTGGCAGTTTGGGGGGGGAGAGCTCCCAGGGCCCCTTCGAGGTCTCCCCCCTTGGCTTTTTGGGATGGCTTGTTTCTGGCCTTCTTGGGGGATCACCCTCCTCGGAGGGAGGAGAAGCGAGACGAACACCGCCAGGTCCACAGTGTCTCCCCGAGCGGGAGACCGGGGATGTCTCGAGCGAGAGGGGGGGGCCCCACCACCAGGGAGACCCCCCTTGCCTCCTCGCATCTCCTCGCCCTGTTGGTGTTGTCGGGCCGGGCGAAAGGGGGGGATTGGGAAAGGGGGGGTTACGAAATTTGCTGCATGCAGCTGGTTTCGGCCTCACCGAGGGGCCCATTCCTCGATACATGGCCGCCTCCGGCGCCAGGAGGCGCCGGGAAAATCAGCCCTTTGCTATCCCCCCCTTTCGCCCGACCCGATGTTGGTGTCGCCTTTTCTTGTTCCTACCTCCAGTGTCTCGAACAGTCATTTCCGCGGACGGCTCGTGCGCACCGCGCCGTGCCGGCCTCTCTCTCGCGGCGCCGTGCTGGCCCTCGACCCGGGAACGCAATGCGGTGCCCGGCTGTTCAGCGCTCGGGGGCGACCGCCCGTGCACCGTCCAAGTGCGGGCGACGCAGAAGAGGATCAGGAGGGAACGAAACACACGGGCACAAAAAGAATCGTTGTCTTCCAGGAAAGTATTGGAGAGTATGGGAAGTGGGGGGGAGGACGAAAGCCTAGAAAATATGGGAAACTACTTATGGGGAGTCCTGCTATGTTTAGTGTTTTTATTTGTGTGTCCCTGGGCTCCTTTACAGGAGATCGTCTGCGCCGACACCGGCGCGTCAGCTGCCCGCGTAAGGCCGCGCGTAAGCGTCCCCGCCTCCAATGTAGCATTCCGCGCCGGCGGCCCGCGTAAGCCGCCGCGTGAGGTCGCTGTGCCATCTCGCGTGAGGGCCCCCTTTTTGGATCGTCGAAACACGAAACGGTGCATAGGAGACGCTCTCGCAGAAGAAAGTCTTGCATGACGAGAAAAACTGTTGGAGCTCTGTGCGAAATTCTTGGATCGGTGAGGCCCCCCTGGCGGTGCCTCCGGTGCCGCTCCTGGCGCGCTCCATGCGCCAGGGAGGGGGCCTCGGCGCCGATCCCAGGAGTCCGCGCGGACATCCGAAGTTTCATGCTTATGTCGTTGATTGCTCCCGTAATGGAACGACATCCATTGTGGGGTGGCAGAGATCGCTCAAGCGCGGTGACGGGAGAATTGAAGGTAGCTGTGTGGCTACGTCATTGATGTGTCCCACGTGCTCTTTCCATGTTGCATGCTTCCTCCCCCCTTTCTGCACCGCCGACTCCATGCTTACACACCGAGAGGGGAGCTCTGGATGCGGATAGCAAAGGGCCACCGAAGCACGCGGGAGTCCCTCCATACCCACCATCCGCGGATAGCATGGGCCGTAGACATAGGCGTCTGCCCAGTCTTCCCCCGCGTCCTCCGTCGCATTCCCTCTACGGTGCGACCAGATCGTCAGGATGCGCAGGAGCACTGCAAGGCCCATGGACGCTCAAACGGCAGCCGAAGCTGGAAGCCCGTGGCTCGCTGTAAAGGGCCAGGATGGACCGACACGCAAGGATGTCAGGGCACCTTTGGGAAGTTACTCGTCCTTATGATGCGGTTTCATTGTATTCTCCTCCTTCTACGTCCCCTCCGCATTCCCCTCCCGGGGTCCACAGCAATCTACCCCGTGGCCTCCGAAGGTCCAACAGTGCCGAAGCGCTCCCGCCTACCCCCCCCCCCCACCCCCTCGAACCTGCAGTCGAACCACATCATGAGGATGAGGAGCTGTCCAAGGGTGCCCTTGCATCCTTGCCTTTCTGCCAATCCCAGCCCTTAGCTATGGACCATTCCAGCTCCGGCTGCACTTTGGGCGGCCCAGGGCATTGCCTCTTTGCTGCGCACCCTCCTGATCCGGTCGCACCGTGTTCCGCTCACCATACCTCCCCTCCTTTTCGCAGCACCACTCCGAGGCCAGGGCAGAGGGCAAGGGCATCTTCGTGCTGGACTCCTTCGGTCCCCTGTTCTGCAGCACGAAGATCAGAGGGGTGTTTCACCATTCCTCGTTCGTCAGAGGCCTCAGAGCGTGAGGGGGTTTGATGGAAGAGGAGGGGAATGAGGAGTGCAGAGGGAGGAGGAGGGACGAGGAGGGGAAGAGGAGGAGGAGGGGAAGAAGGCAAGCTAGGTGCTCTCGCGTCATATCTGACGTCCTACTCCTGCCTCCCATCCCTTACCCTGGCGCAGAGCTCCTCTCCATTCGCACGGTCGGATGTCGAGCAGGGCAATGATCCCGAGAGGGTGCGCGATGCATCGCAATAGAGCACAGCATAGCAGGGCGTAGAAGAGCACGGCAGAGCGTAGTACGTCATAGCATGGCGTGGCGTTGCGTAGTGAAGAATTGCATCACAAAGCATTGCAACACAACTGATAGCATCGCACAGCTGCACATAACATAACATGACATAGCATGGCGTCAAAGATCAAAGCGTAGCATGGAATAGCATGGCGTGGCACCGCGTAGTCAAGCATTGCATATCCTGGGATTGCAGCTGAAGGCATGGCATCGCACAGCGGAACACCACATAGCATTGCATTGCATGCCGTGGCATGGCTCTGGAAATAATGTCACCAGCGCTGCAGCGGGAGCACGATTTGGAACGAGCGGAAGCCAGCCTTGCAGCGGGAGCACGATTCGGAACGAGCGGAAGCCCGAAAATGAGGCCAGCGCTTCAGCGTGAGCAACATTTTGACAAAAATCCGAGCAAACACTCAACTCCCGGGAATCCTGCGTGTAAGGAACAGTACGCGGAGGGGGCCGAATATCTTCCGGACGTCATCAGGGGAGAGAGGAGAGTAGTATTCATATTGTGTAAGTGTGAAGGGGAGGGGAGGAGGGGGGAAGAGGAGGAGGGGAGCGGGAGGAGGGAAGAGGAGTGGAATGAGGTGCGCGACTGCAGGACGAGGAGGAGAAGAAGAGGGAGATACACGACAAACAAGTACCGTAGCGAAAAACCTCCCGTCGTGATTTTCCCATGACTCCAGGGGGTTTGGGGACTCACTCACCCCCAGCTGCGGCAGTATCTTACGCGATGGCTCAGCACGAACCGCATCTTGCTGCACCCCCCGCCCCGTGCCTGGGAGGAGGGCGCTCCGCTCGGGCTCCGGGTGCTGCAGCACCGAGGGCATGCACAGACGAGTAGCGTTCCGCGCCCGATGAGCGAGCGGTGTAACTTTGGAGACAGACAGTGCGGGTCCTGGAAACGACAGGGCAGTTTTTTGTTTCTGGTTCCGTTCAGCCGTGCTTGTTGCCGGTTCCGGCGCCGTTGTTGTTGCCGGTCCCGTCGCCGTTGTCTTACAGGCTCCGGCTCTGGTTCCGATCCTGGAGCCGTTTCTTCGCCGTTACCGGTCGCTGTTGTTCTGCTGCTTCCATCTTCAAGAGACATTTTTCGGAAGCGGTGAAAAAACGGCCCTGCCGTTTCTGGGGCCCACGAAGTTCCAGGCCAAGCCCAAATCTGCCATTCGTATCTCACGCGCCAGCCCAATGCGCGCTCTTCCCGTCCTGGCCCTTCTGGTCCCGCACCCGGCCACCCCCCGTTGCTTACAGGTCGGTTCGGGCGGAGCTGCAGGACCAGGACGCACGGTTCCAGAGCGTGCTTGAGCGCCATCAGAGCGCTCTGGAGCTGGAACAGCCGCGGTGCTCTCGACGTCCTCCAGGACCGCCAGATCTCAGAGGTTCCCGATGTATCCTGGTCCGCTGTTGTGCCGGCCTTGTCTTATATACAGTCAAGACGCTGAAAGAAGGACCGTTTTGGTTGGGTTCAGGGGGAGCCCTGGTTTCTGAGTCGTTCCTCAGATCGCCCAGGTCCGCCGTGGCCAAAGAAAAGTCCTTTCATTTGGCGTCCCTGGTGGTAGCACGATCGCTGTAACGGACCTGTAGGCGGGGCCCAAGCAGTGCTTCATCCACAGCCTCCCGCGTTCGCGCCTGCTTACTGCCACAGTGAGCGTTCCTTGTCTCGTTCCTCGCACTCCAGGCCCAAATGGGCCTCCCTGCGATCCGACGTTGCGAACAAAGAGACAACGTCGCGAAAAAGTCACGGCCGGAGCCTCAGACCCCATATCTTTGAGGCATGTCTCGAGCCGAATCGAGCCGTGACGTTCTGGGAGCCCGAGGCCCGAAACCTAGCGAAAGTACCCGGTGTGAAACGCACAGATCTTCGGGCTCGTCTGATCCACGGGCCCCAGCATGAGCGGCCACAGCACGCGCCACGGGCGCCAGCTCGGGCCAGTTGTTTGGGCGCCCGCGTTGGCCTCTTCAGCGCTAGCTTGGGCCCATTGGGCGCCAGCTTGAGCCACTGAGGCAGCAGCGTGGGAGCGCGGGCCCTGTGGGACGATGGCTCCTCCTCGTCATCATTCTCCTCTTCCGGCGATGCATGAAAAGTGGGGATTTCTGAGGGGACTTATTGCAGGACTCACTGAGCTTGCCTTGCCTCGCCTCGCCTTGCCTTGCCTTGCCTTCTCCCCCTCCTCCTCCTCCTCCTCCTCCTCCTCCTCCTGCTCCTGCTCCTGGTCCTCCTCCCCCTCCTCCTCCCCCTCCTCCTCCTCCTCCTCCTCTTCCTCCTCTTCTTCCGCTTCCTCCTCCTCCTCCTCCTCCTCCTCCTCCTCCAGATCCTCCTCCTCCGCCTCTTCCTCCCCAGCTCCCCCGTAGATCTCCCGTCTCCTCCTTCTCCTCCTCCTCCTCCTCCTCCTCTTCACTCAGTTCCTCCTCCACCTCTTTCTCATTCCTCTCGCCATCCTCCTCATCCTCCTCCTCCCTCCCAGCTCCCCCGTCTCCTCCTCCTACTCGCGCTTCCTCACGCACTCACTCACTCACTCACTCACTCACTCACTCAGTTCCTCCATATCCTCCTCCTCCTTCTCCTCCTCCTCCTCCTCCTCCTCAGTTCATCCGCCTCAGTTCCTTCTCCCCCTCCAGGGCCACCCCGCTGCGTGCAGCAGACCTGTCTCCCCCCAGCGGGCCAGGCCACTGCGTCAAGGCGTGCGGTGCGCGCGCCGCAGCCCGCCCGCCGCCGCCGCGCCCCCCTCCCCGCCCTCCTGAGGCGGGGGCCCCCGGGCGCCGGAAGTTCTGGGGCGGGAGGGTTGTTCTAGGCTTCCTGGATGGGGTCGGAGGATCGCCCCGCATCGCCGATGTATCGCCGATGGGGCTCGATGTGGAGCCCGATTTGCTTCACGCCGACGTCGCCGATGCATCGCCGATGTATCGGCGATGCGGCGCGATCCCCCGACCGCATCTACTCCGACCCCCCAGGAGGCCTCTAGGGAGGCTGGGCCGGTGGGAATTGGGGGGTGACCTTAATAGGGGGGTGGAGAAAACTCCTGCTCCTCCTCCACCTCTCCTCCTCCTCCTCCTCCTCCTCCTCCTCCTCCTTCTTTCCTCCTCCTCCTCTTTCCCTCCTCCTCCTCCTCCTTCTCCTCCTCCTCCTCCTCTCCTCCTCCCCTCCTTCTCCTCCTCGTCCTCCTCCTCCTCCTCCTCCTCCTCCCCCTCCTCCTCCTCCTCCTCCTCCTCCTCCTCCTCCTCCTCCTCCTCCTTCCTTCTCCCCTCCTGCTGCGAGGGCTCTGGGGCGCCTCGAGTGGCTCGCCGACGGGTGTGACAGCTGCGCAACAGGGTCGAGAACATGTTTGCAGATTCCTGCAGAGGTGTGGCCTTGGGTCTGTTCTTGTTAGCACTCAATCGGGCCTGTCCCTCTACATGAGGGATATTAGAACCGAGCCAAACATAGTCTGTGGACGATGTGTTGACAACTTTTCGAATGAAAATGAGCCTATAAAGAGGGAGCTTGGAGGGCGACACTATTACAATATAGTTGATGCGTATTGGGTTCCTCCTCCTCCTCCTCCTCCTCTTCCTCTTCTTCCCCCCCCCTCCCGAACATCTCCTTCCTCTGCCTGCTCGTGCGATCCCGCCACTCTCGGGCGGGTGTTCATGGGGGGTGGCCTACATGGGGGCTGCAGAACAGGGTCCTAAAAGGGGCCCTGAAGAGGTCCCCCCCCATTACCACCCGTCCGAGAATTGCAAGATCGCACGAGCAGGCAGAGGAAGGAGGTTTTCGGAGGGGGGGGAAGAAGAGGAGGAGGAGGAGGAGGAGGAGGAGGAGGAGAAGGAGGAGAAACCCAATACGCATCAACTATATTGTAATAATCTTGTCGTCCAAGCTCCCTCTTTATAGACCCCTAGAAGGCTCATTTTCACTGAAAGACGCGCCCCGTTGGAAAACAACCGTTTGCAAATCCTGAGTTCTGGCAAAACACCGTTCTTGGGATTTCAATGCCGTGAAGGAGCGTTACTGTTGCGTCTTGGCATTCCAGAATCGTGCCAGAACACCATCCTTGGCACTTCAGCACCACGAGCCAACGTAACTGTTGCGCCCTGACAGTCCGATATCGTGCCGAAGCCGTTGCTGGGACATGAACCATGAGAATCCTTGAACGTACTTTAAGCTCGTGAAACGAATGTGTTCGGCGCAAAGGCGAGAGCCACATGATGAACACCTCTTGTCCTCAACCCGTGAAACAGTTGCACAATTGTTGCACGGATGTGCACGGCGCTAAGGCGAGGTCCCGCCGTCCATTTAAGAAATTGTTGCAGAGGTTGAGCTTCAGGATCACGGAAGGTTAGGAAGTCTCAGGCGGAATGCCTGCGCCCCGCCCGCCTTTCGGATTGGCCTCGGGGTGCGACAGAGAGAAGTCATTCACTATGCGGAAAAAGAATGAGGGAGGAGGAGGAGGAGAAGGACGAAGAGGACGAGGGGCAGGAGAAAGAATGGAGGAGGAGGAGGAAGAGGAGGAGGAGGAGGAGGAGGAGGAGCAGGACGAAGAGGAGGAGGAGGAGGAGGAGGAGTTGTTGTTGTTGTTTGTGAGTTCTCGTGGGCTCTCTGTTCTCCAGCCTCGGGAGGCCAGCCTTCCAGCAGCTGCGGACATCGTCCCGAGATCGGCCGCCGGAGGCCCGAGCCAGAAGTCTCGAGAGCCAGAGATCTCTCGGGGGTGGACAGACCTCCTACCCGGACACGTCGATTAGCGAAGTGGCCGTCTTCGGTCCGCGAGAGGGCGTCGCGGCCGTCATGTTTGCGGGTTCGGGTCCGTTGGTTTCGGTCCTGGGCCGTTTTCACTACATGGAGGTCTACCAAAGGGCCTCCGCCCATTCACCACCGACAGGGGCCCGATAGCCCCACCCAGGGGGAATCGGAGGAGGAGGAGGGCGACGAGGAGGAGGAGGGGGAAGGAGGAGGGGGAAGAGGGGGAGAAGGAGGGGGATGAGGAGGGGGAGGAGGAGGGGGAAGAGGGAGAGGGAGGAGGGAGGGTGGGAGGGAGGGAGGGAGGGAGGGAGGGCAGGAAAAGAATCTCCAGCGTGTGAAAAAGGATCAGGACTCGGGCCCGGGTGTGGGGGGCCTGGCCCTCTGCCCCGGGGCCCAGCTCTCCTCCGGAGCAGCTCTCTTCCCCCAACCATCCTGTGGTGTAGCCCCACGTCCCTCCTCCTCCTCCTCCTCCTCCTCCTCCTCCTCCTCTCCTCCTCCTCTCTCCTCTCCTCCTCTCTTCCTCCTCCCCTCCTCCTCCTTCCCTCCTCCTCCTCCTCCTCCTCCTCCTCCTCTCCTCCTCCTCCTCCTCCTCCTCCTCCTCCTCCTCTCCTCCTCCTCCTCCTTTCCTCCTCCTCCTCCTCCTCCTCCTCCTCTTCCTCCTCTGTTCCTTGCTTCTGATCTCCGCACCCATCACCATCATCCGTTCCGGTGCACCCCTCACGAGGATCGTGGCCCCGCAGGCTTCTTTTGACAACCCTGGTTCCCGGCGGGGGCCCCCAGGGGCTGAAGATCGAGAAGCACACCTCTGCATCTCGGGGGGCACGAGCGGGCAGGATCGCAAGGGGCAGGGTAGAAGGGTCGGCTCACTCGGCTGATTTGCCTGGCGCCTCCTGGCGCCAGGAGGCGCCCATGTATGGTATTGGGCCGCCTCCCGGCGCCGCCTGGCCCATTCCTCGATATGGAGGATTGGGCCAGGCGTCGCAGCGGAAATGAGCAGCGTGTAGCAGATTTCGTACCCAGACATGCGACGTCCTGATCTTTCAGGACGGCGTCCCCAGAAGTCTGGACCCTTTCCCCAGGACTGGATTTTCATCCTGAGCCGTTTGTAGACGCTCCCGAGGCCTGGCAAGGGCCCCCAGGGCCCGCAAATAGTGAAACACCGCGCCCGTCCTGTTTTTTTTCACGACGCGATCATGTCTGGGTAACCTCCCCCTTTCCGCTCGTGCGGGTTCCGCACTGCATGGAGCAGTGCCAGACGATGCCTGGGCACCCGCCGGCCGTCGACAGGTCCAGTGGAGACCCATGCCAAGGAACATCCTGCCTGCCTCCAGGGTGCCCAGGGAGTGGCTTCCGATGGTTTGGCTGATGGAGAGCGTGCCGCTCCCGCACCAGAAGTCCATGGACGTCCTGGGGTCTCAGTGGTTGGGCTTCTCGCGGCGGGTCTCTTGGAGAAAAGGTGTTTTTGTGTCCAGATGGGGGTTTCGGTGTCCTCGATGAGTGTTTCTGTGTCCAGATAGGGTGTTTCTGTGTCCCAGTGTATGTGTGTCTTGGAGTGGGTCTGGGTTGGGAGTTTCTGTGTCCCAGCGCGCCTCTTGGACTTCCCGACGCGCCTCTTGGACTTCCCGAGCCGCCTCTTGGACTTCCCGACCTCTTGGACTTCCCGAGAGAGCCTCTTGGACTTCCCGAGAGAGCCTCTTGGACTTCCCGAGAGAGCCTCTTGGACTTCCCGAGAGAGCCTCTTGGACTTCCCGAGAGAGCCTCTTGGACTTCCCGAGAGAGCCTCTTGGACTTCCCGAGAGAGCCTCTTGGACTTCCCGAGAGAGCCTCTTGGGGGCCTCTTGGGAGCCTCTTGAGGCCATCTTGGGGCCTCTCGGGGCCTCATGAGCGCCTCTTGGGCGCTCTTGGGGGCTTTAGGGGCGCTCTTGGGCCCGTCTTGGAGGACATCGATCAAACCCGAGGGGAGATTCAATTAGTCCTGCCCCTCGGGAGCCCCAGAAATCGTCTCCTGGACTCCTCTTGGAGCCCTTTTGGGGCGCTCTTGGGGCCGTCTTGGGGCTCTCCTGGGCCTCTCTTGGAGCCTTCATGGGCCATCTTGGAGCCATATTGGGGCCTCGGATGGCCATTGGGAGCGAAAAGGCGGGAAGTAGTAGTAGTAGTAGTAGTAGTAGTAGTAGTAGTAGTAGTAGTAGTAGTAGTAGTAGTAGTAGTAGTAGTAGTAGTAGTAGTAGTAGTAGTAGTAGTAGTAGTAGTAGTAGTAGTAGTAGTAGTAGTAGTAGTAGTAGTAGTAGTAGTAGTAGTAGTAGTAGTAGTAGTAGTAGTAGTAGTAGTAGTAGTAGTAGTAGTAGTAGTAGTAGTAGTAGTAGTAGTAGTAGTAGTAGTAGTAGTAGTAGTAGTAGTAGTAGTAGTAGTAGTAGTAGTAGTAGTAGTAGTAGTAGTAGTAGTAGTAGTAGTAGTAGTAGTAGTAGTAGTGGTAGTAGCAGTAGTAGTCGTCGTCGTAGTAGTCGTTGTAGTCGTTGTAGTCGTTGTAGTAGTATTAGTAGTACCACTGGTAGTATTAGTAGCACTAGTAGGTTTAGTAGTAGTAGTAGTAGTAGTAGTAGTAGTAGGAGTAGTAGGAGTAGTGGTATTGGTATTGGTAGTGGTAGTAGTAGTAGTAGTAGTAGTAGTAGTAGTAGTAGTAGTAGTAGTATGAGTATGAGTATGAGTAGCAGTTGTAATACTAGTAGTGGTAGTCGTAGGAGTAGTACTCGTAGTCGTAGTCGTAGTCGTAGTCGTAGTCGTAGTAGTACGAGTAGTAGTAGTAGTAGTAGTAGTAGTAGTAGTAGTAGTAGTAGTAGTAGTAGTAGTGCCACAAGCATGACATACACACGATGCCACAAGAGCACAAGGTGGCGGACACAGAAACTCCAAAGTGTCCCGCGTCCACAAAATCCTGGACGCAAAAGTTTCCCCTATTGGACAACGGTTTGATTTCCGCGAGAAGATGGGTCTCGTCGCACAATACGAAACGCATTAGAACGGCATCATAGCGGACATAGAAACACTCATCCTGGGGACCCCCGGGCGGCGCGGGACACAGAAACACCCAACGGGGACACAGAAACCCCCAGTTGGACACAGAAACAACCTGTCGCGGTCTCTTGTGGTCGAGCTCCTGCCTGCTGTGTCGTGGAGGCCTGGCGGCCCGTGCCTGGTGTGCGGCCAGGGCTGGGGCAGGGAGCGGGGGGCCTTGCGCCAGAGCCGCGGCCAGGGCCGGAGCCTCAGAGGAGGAGAAGGTACCCGTACCGCCGTGCCCTGACCTTCCAGGAGGGCTAAAAAATAGCACCAGGACCTCGACACCTTAATTCCTGTCGAGTTTTTGGCAGCCCAGATAGGTCTGTAGGTCTCGAGGGCTATTTTTTAGCACTCTGGCAGGTCAGGGTACGGAAGGTTCGCGTCGTGTCGACCAGCGGCGACCCCGCCGCCGGCGTTCGACCTTGAACGCCGCAAGCGACCCAGAATCGGTCGATGTTGAACGATCGGACGTTGCGGAAACGGCCGATCGTTCAAGGCTGAACGGTCCACGCGGTGTCAGAAACCATTGCCGGGGTCGTCACGACACGAACCTGTCGAGCTTTTGGCAGCCCAGATAAGCCTGTAGGTCTCGAGGGCTATTTTTCAGCACTCTGGAAGGTCAGGGTACCCAGCCCCCCTCGCGTTGCGACACAGATCACGACGGGAGGTTTTCCGCTATCTTCGGCCCAGCTGGGGGCCCTCGCCCGGAGCCCCGGCGGCCGTCAGCAGAGAACGGCTCGGGCTGAGAAGTTGGTCCCCGCCGGGAAGGGGCCCAGACCTCCTCCTCCTCCTCCTCCTCCTCCTCCTCCTCCTCCACCTCTGGGGGTCGAAGTTGTGGAAAAAATCATGACGTCGGGGGCCTGGGCACCGCTATACCCATATGCCCGTTGTCCAATGTTTCGGCCTCCTCGGAAGCGCTCGTCGCCACCGTTGGACTTTCCCCGAAAGTCTGGTCAGAACACACCCTGGGACAGGTCCGGGGAGTAGCGGTATATCGGTGCCTTGTGGTCTCCCCAGAGCCGGGGCCGGGGGCCAGGGCTGGGGCCAGGATGGGGCCAGGACCGGGGCCGACCGGGGCCGGAGTTGGGGCCAAGGCCGATGCGGAGGGAGGAGTCTTGAGCTCACTTGCCAATAGGGGGACCACCCCCGTGTCACCCTTCTCTTGCTGGTCGTTGAATGTAGGTATTTCTGGATCCCCAGATCCCAATCTGCTTTCAGGCGCCTTCCCACTTCCAAGGTGGGGTGGTCTTCCCTCTTCCCTCCTCTGTATGGAGGGCGGGCGGTAGCCCAATCTACTTCCAACGCCTTTCTGCTTTTAAGTCGTGCCTGTCCCTCTACAGGAGGAATATTCAAAAAGAGTCCAAAATAGTCTGGGAACTATTTTTTTGACTACTTTCGAGCATGTTGGGACTATATTTTGAGTATTTTAATTTTTCACCCAAAATCCCCCTGAAGGGGGACACGCCCGACCTAATCCTACTTCATGCTTCTGCCCACTACTTGCCGACCGACGGGTAGCGGAGGCCCCTCGCAGGCCGGCGTGACTTCCTGTTGCGAGCCCATTTGGGTCCCCCGATCGTTGGCTGAGGTGCGCTACGGTCGGGCCGAAGTAGAAGGTTGAGGCCGGTTCGGAGAGGGTGTCTTAGTGTGTTTCGTGCGTGTTGGATGTTCTTGTGCAGCCTGGGGGCGGGTCCTCTCGAAGAGGGGCTCATGTTCTTGCAGGGTGTCCTTCTGTCCTAGGTCCGGCCGTAACTCGACGGCGAACTCGAGGGAGCAGTGAGAGGGCGGGCCTTCTCAGAAGTTTCCTGAGCCTTCCCCACAGAACACTTCTTCGAAGGCGCGAGGGCTTCTGAGAAGTCCCGCCGCCTTTGGATCGGGGAAACGTAAGACTCGGGTTTGCCGACGCTTTCTGACAAGCGCGTCCTGGATTTTGACGGTCGGGTTTTCGTGGGATGTTTGCAGCGGGATCTCGCATCAAATTTCTGATTGGGCCTCGTCATCTTCATGATGACCCCGTCAGGTGAACCCGAGTCCCCCGTACCCGAGTCTTACGTCTCCCCGATTGGAGTGGGCCCTGTCCTTCTCCATTTGCCCCCTCGCTCGCCTCCGACTACTGGCGGCTCGGGCGGCTGTGTCTGGCTCGGTCCGAACGAAATGGGGGGATAGGGACAGGGGGGGTTACGAAATCTGCTGCATGCAGCTGGTCTCGGCCCCGCCGCTGGGCCCATTCCTCGACACATGGGCGCCTCCCGTCGCCGGGAGGCGCTGGGAACATCAGCCACGCGAGCTGATTCTCTACCCTGCCCCTTGCGATCCCCCCCGAGAGTGGGCATTCTTGTTCCTCTCCGCCTTCCCCCCCTTTGCTCGCCGCCGAGCAGCAGCGGCCCGGGCGGATGTGTGCCTGCGGCCTCTCGACGGCCGCGCACCGGAGGCCGCGCCTGACCCGCTGGGGCCGCTCCTGCGCGCAGCCTCACGTCGGGCATGCCCCCCCCCTACGGGAGGAATCTGTGCACCAACGGTGGCAGAGCAGTCTGGTGACGATCTCTCGTGCTCTCTGATCCTTTGTTCAGCGGATTGCAAAAAAAAAACCGGATTGCAAAAAAAAACGAAGGATTGCAAAAAAAAACCCGGATTGCAAAAAAAAATTTGGATTGCAGGATTGCAAAAAAAAACGGTTTTTTTTTGCAATCCTTCGTTTCGGTGTTCTTTATTGTTCTTACAGGATCCGCCTGCAGGTGGACATATGCCCGGGCCGAGTGCGGCCGGCTCTGCACTCCTGCCCCGTCCCGTGGGAGGGGGGTTCGGCGGGGAGAGAGTCCTTGCTTTTGCAGCCTGAGTGCGCGCGCAAGAGCGGCACTCTTGCGTGCGCAGTCAGTCGGAGGAGGAAAAGATGCCCATACCGCTACCCTTCGCCCGTTTTTTTTTCTTTTTGGGCTTCCTGGGCGGTTCTCGTCGCCACCGCTGGATTCGCCTCGAAATCCTGGTCAGAACGCACCCCGGGAGAGGTCCGGGGAGTAGCGGTATCGGTGCCTTTTGGTTTCCCCAGTCAGGACGCGACAAGCACTTGACCAGTTTGGGCTCGGGGTGGGTGATTTGGTTTCCGGACGCTTTTCAGATTCTACAGGCTTACGCCACATCCGCCGACCCCTTCTGTGACTGTTGCGAGGCCAGGAGTTTCTGGCCAGCGGCGTCTTGTGTGAGGGTGCGGTGTCGCGCGCGGGTGGTGGCAGATACGTAGGGGGTCCAAATGTTTGCGTGATGCCGGTGGTCTGGGGCGTGTTTTGCGAGCGCCTTGCGTGCTGTGCACCCGGGTGCGGGGTGTCCTTCTGGGAGGTCGGCCTTTGGACCCTCAACCAAGTGGAGGATCACCGGAAAACGAAAGGAGCAAGAGTAGCGTGTGGAAGCTGTGATCAGCGAAGCATCGCCGCGAAAGATGCGGCAGATGAGTCGAAACGGGTGAAGAGGCTGTGGACGTTCGCAGCGCGCACGAAACAGTGCGCGCAGCAACAGCACATTAGCGCCGAGCAAGATTGTGAGCACGCCGCGAGGAAGAGTAAGGCTGCATGCGCGGAGTGCATTGCAGTTGGCTTGACGGCTCGCAATGCGGAAGCGTCTGGGGGTCTTTTGGAGGCTTCCCTGGGGCCTCTTGGGGGATGTTTGGGGCGTCTTGGTGGCCACTTGGGGGCCTCTGGCGGCCTCTTGGTGCAATCTTGGGGCCCCCTGGGGCTCGTGGGGGCGGAAAGCTAGATTTTTGAATTTTTGGTTGCCCTCTTGGGCCCCTCTTGGTGCCGTTTTGGAGCCTTCTTGGGCCGTCTTGGGGACCTCTTGGGCCGTCTTGGGGCCATCTTGGGCCGTCGTGGGGCTGTCTTGGGGGTCTCTTGGGCCGTCTTGGGGCGGTCTTCGGGGCCTCTTGGGCCGCCTTGGAGCGTCGGAAAACCCACGAGGCGAATTTGTGAAAACTGCACGGTTTACAAAGGAAAGGATGATTTTTTAGGGTCTAGGGACCCTCTTGGGACGCATCTTGGAGGCCCCTTGGGGGCGTCTTGGGCCAGCTGGAGGCCATCTCGGGTGTCTTCGATCGCTCTTGGACCGTGTGGGACCATGTTGAGCTCTCTGGGGAGCCACTTGGAGCTCTCCTGGAGCGCTCTTGGGGCCGTCTTCGGGGCTTTCTTGGGCCGTCTTCGGCGCCTGTTAAGCCGTCTTGGCGCCCTCTTTGGCTGTCTTGGGGCCCTCTTGGAGGTTTTTTGGACCGTCTTGGTGCGGTCTTGGGGGCCTCTTGGGCCGTTCGGGAGCGTCGGAAAGCCCAAAAGGCGAATTTGTGAAACATATATGTTTTACGAACGGAACGGGTCAACTTTTTGCGTCTAGAGGCCCTCTTGGGGCGCATCTTGGATGCCTCTGGGGGCCTCTTGGGGGCATCTTGGGCCGTCTGGAGGCCGTCTTCGGTGTCGTTGATCGCTCTTGGACCGTGTGGGACCATATTGAGCTCTCTTTGAGGCCACTCGGAGCGCTCCTGGAGCGCTCTTGGGGCCGTTTTCGGGGCCCTCTTGGGCCGTCTTGGACGCTTGTTGGCCCGTCTTGGGGCCCTCTTGGGCTATTTTGGGACCCTCTTGGAGGTTTCTTGGGCCGTCTTGGGGCGGTCTTGGGGGCCTCTTGGGCCGTCTGGGAGCATCGGAAAACCCAGAAAGCGAAATTGTGAAAAATGCACGTTTAACGGAGGGAATGGGCAAATTCTTGCGTCTAGGGACCCTCTTGGGACGCATCTTGGAGGCCTCTTGGGGCCTCGTGGGGGCCTCTTGTGCCGTCTAGGAGGCCTCGTAGCCCGTCTTTGGGCCACCTTGGGCGTCTTGGAGCGCTCGTTTGGCGTCCCGGGGCCATTTCGAGGCCACCGGAGGAGTCCTTGCAGGATTTTCGGGAACGGATGACACCCCCGGGGGAATCGGGGGAATCGGGGAATTTGGCCGGACCCCCCCCCCCCTTCAAATCGACCGGACCGGGCTCCCGGGGGAGGGGTTTGGGGAGGGGGAAGATCTCACACGCCGATGAACCCTAAGGGGTCGGCGGATTTGGATCGGAAGGCCCAGAAATTCGTGACCGGGGCCTCGCCGAGGCAAGGAAAGAGCCCATACGGTCCTGACTTGGCTCATTTGGTGGCACGTCGAATGTAGCCGATTATCGTTTCCGTCCCTTCCCCGTTCTTCTTCTCCCTCTGGCCTTCCTCCTCTTTTCCAATTGTGTAGCATGTGTATATATATATATATATATGCGTTACCGGGACAAATCTGTGTATACATATGTGTATATAGATATACACATATATACATATATAAATGTAAATATATGTGAATATGTGCACAGAGCTGTTTATACATACATGTATACACATGTATGCACATACGCATGCATGTGTACACATTTAGGTGTAGACCACTCATCCCCAGTATGATGTTGCCCTCGTCCCCCTCCTCCGCATCGCCATCTTCCACCTCCCCTTCTTTGCTATCTCCCGCTCTGCGTGGGGTTTCCTGTGGGGTTGTCGCTTGCACGCGGCTCGCTTCGCCTCCAGCCGACTTCAGCCAGTTCCCACCCGTCTGCTGCCCTATTTTCACCTCCTCCACGTGGGCAACGTTTAAATAATAGTAGTTCAAACCGTATATCTACGTTGATATACAGACATACTATAAACAAAAACAAACAACAAACAAACAAACAAACAACACCGCCTGTGCCGACCTTGGCGCGTAAGCTGCCCGCGCAAGGTCGCGCGTAGGCGCCCTCGTCTTCCATGTGGCGCGCCGCGCTTTTATGGCCCGCGTAAGCCGCCGCGTAAGGTCGCCACGCCATCTCGCGGAAGCTCCGTCTTTGATCGTCGCTCTCGTGGGCTACTGAAGCATTGGACAAGGCATGGTGGGGGGCCTGCAGGGATTCACCACCCACCAAACCACCCCAACCCAACCCGAAGGCTCAGATTTACCCTCGATTTCTAGTGGGGGGGGGTCCGGAAACATAGAGAAAACACATATGGAACCCATACCCCCCCCAACCCGAAATTCGGGTCTTCGGGTTGGGTTGGGGTGGTCTGGTAGGTAGTCAGGGATAGCGTGTCCTAAGCAGCTCTGGATAGCACCGAGAGAAGCCCGCAGGCGGCCACGGCCCCCCCGCACAGTGCCTGCACCCGGGGTCGACTCGCGCCGCTCGCTCCTCGGGTGTTCGATCATTGGGCCCCCCTGCGGAGCGCAACCGCCCAGCTCTCGCGCCGAAGACCGCTGGAAAGACCGCTCACGACGGTCAGAGACACCGCCGAAGACACCGCCGGCCGTCAGGAGGCCGCCGAACGCCTTCAGCATCCTGCCGAAGACTCCGCCCGGGGCCGAGTGGTGACACGGGGTCCCTGGTCGAACACGTCTTGGCACTGCACATCACGTGACCGTTTTCTTATCCACTGTTTTGCCGATCGGCGCGGGCCCTCGCACCCCCCCTCCCCCCCGCCCATGGAGTAGATCTTGGCTGTTTTCGGCTCCTGTTTCAAGCAGGTGTAGCATCCCCCAGAGGACGCACGGTCCCAAACAGTCGCACTAAGCAGTGGTCTGGAGCCAACCCCCCCCCGCTCCCCCCCCCTTCCGCCCAATGTCGAAACGCCCGCCTCGACCGGCAGCTTCCTTTCGAGCGACGCGGTGCCGCAGCAGAGCACCTCCGCCTTATGTCGCGGCAGTCTTTGACGTCCCTTCGTGGTGCAGGGCTTTGACATTCCCTGACATGCTCTGGCGTCCCTGACATTCCCAATCACGACCGGATGATTCTTGTTCATTTCTGCCTCATGGGGCCCTCACCAGGCCCAGAGACCGTCAAGCATCGACTCGGCGTGAGAAGCCGGTCTCATGGAAGGGGTCCAGACTTTTTGGGGTCCACGTTGCGGAACAAATACGGTTGCGGATGTTTGGTATTGAGTTTCGCAGCTCGGCAGCCCGGGTTGCTTCGACGCGAGTGCGGACTGCCTTTGCCGAGCTGTCACGTAAAAGTTTGGTATTGAGGGGAAGTCAGCATCGACGGAGCCAGCCCCACTCCCACCAGGGCAGGGCAAGTTGGCTCTCCCAGCGTGCCCCTCTCGGCGGGGATGGGTACTCCGACTCCCGACGGAGACGGTACCAATCCCCACCCAGGGGAGTTAGGCTGCCCAGCTGGGCCAAGGTTTCCCCGAGGGGTGTGGGGATTTTTTTCTCCGGACGGGTCCTGCACCCCGGGGCTCTCCCCCCCGTGTTTTGACGGCCGTAGGGCGCACAGGAGGGCCCCAGGAGCAGAAGCAACACATCGAGGGCCTTCTCCTCCTCCTCCTCCTCCTCCTCCTCCTCCTCCTCCTCAGAGCACGATTTTCTCCGCGCCGGCTTGTCCTCGAGCATGCAGCGCTTCTGGAATCGGGACGATCAAAATTGGTACGGAAAGAAGGGGTACAAAGACCGACAGCAGTTCCTATTCATTCTGAGCAAGACTCGCTGTCGGTGTCGCCGCGGCCTGTGTCCATTCCAGAGACGGCCGCCTGCCCAACAGTGGCCGCTGTTGGGTTGGGACAACATGTGGCGTTGGGCAGGGTACCCATTTTTGTTGTACCCATTTCGGGCGTCCGAATTGAAGGTGGCCGGGGGTCTCGAGATCAAGGATGGGTGGCTGGTGGAGCTGTCGCCGCACAGCGGGCACTACCAGCCCGGCGAGGAGCTGGTGAGGGAGATGATACAGGACGACGGGCCTCTCGTCGAAGAAATGGTCAGAGCGAGTTGGCCGAACGGTCATTTATTGTCCCTGAGTGCGTGGCTGAAGTGGGGCTCCGCAATGCGGCTTGTTGTTGTTGGTGTTGGTGTTGTTGTTGTAGTTGTTGTTGGTGGTGGTGTTATTGGTGTTTGTGTGTTTGTTTGTTTGGATGTGTTTGGTTGGTTGGTTGGTTGGTTAGTTGGTTGGTTGGTTGGTTGGTTGTTGTTGTTGTTGCTGCTGTTGCTGTTGCTGTTACTGTTGCTGTTGTTGTTGTGGATGTGGTTGTTGTTGTTGTTGCTGCTGCTGCTATTGTTGTTGTTGTTGTTGAACTCGCATGTCTAAATGATAAGGAGTGTTGATCCCGCCCCTCTGGTGACCATTGCTTTGTTCAAGAAGTGCTCTTCCCAGGGCGCGCACCTTACCTTTTAGAAGGGAACGTGAGGTGCTACAAACTTGGCCCCTGACCCCCGAGTTACAGCAACCACGGCTCCCTCCTGACAATTCTTCACAATGTATTGAGAAATCGCGTTCTCGCGTGGGGCTTCCTCACAAGTCGTGCAGGAATCCCGCTCTCGCGTGGGACTTCTTCGCATTATATTCAGACGCCGCGCGCTCGACACTCAAGAATCACGCTCTCGCTACGGATTTCGCACGATCTGCTTGGGAGTCGCGCTGTCGCTCAAACCGTCCTCGCGGATTCATGACGAACTCACGCTTCGACCACCCGCTTGCTCGACCTGGCCGCCTGGGCCCGCCCCCCTGTCCCGCCCGTTGGGGTCGACCCCGCCCGATCTGCCCGTATGGTTCTGCCACGCGCGAATTTCTGCTCCCAGCCCCCCGCCTGCTATTCCCTCTCGTGCTTCGTCCTCCTCTCTCCCCCTTGTCCCTTCCTTCCATCCGTCTTTTTTTCCCTAACAGCAGCGGCTCCCGCTTGACACTTCTTCACAATTGTTCCACCTCGAGTGAGACTTCCCACAACGTATGCAGGAATCGCGCTCTCGCGTGGGACTTCTTCGCATTTTTCCTCCGTCAGCGCTTGCACTGAAGGGGTCCTAGCGGAGATTCTCCAATCAGTGCTTGCCTTGAAGGGGTCTTAGCTGATATTTGAGGATTTGGCGAAAGTTCCCGGCAGATTTCGGTGGGCGGCCCCGTTCCCGGGTTTCCCGTTCCGGGTTCAATTCCCGGTTCCGGGTTCTGGGCCGAGTTCGGTGGGCGGTTGGAATTCCAGGTTCCTGGGCTTTCAGTCGATCTTCTTATCGATCGGTCTCACCATCGATCTCATTGCCCACCTCGTTATCGATCTCATTATCGATCTCACATTCGTTTTCATTCTCGATATCGCAATCGATCTCACTATAGATCGCACGAGGGATCTCACGATCGACCTCACTATCGATCTCATTGAATCGATTTCAGCATCGGTCTCACGATCGACTCTACAATCTTCCTCACTATCGATTCCACGATCGATCTCACAATCGATCTCAGTATCCATATCACTACTTCGCAAGCCATTCACTCCTTGGGATTTTACTCCGGTGTAATTCAAAGGTTTGGTGAAATGTACGGGGCCGATTCGGTGGGCGGCCAGGGTCCCGGGTGTTCCCGCTTCCGGGTTCCCGGGTGTTCCCGGTTCCGTGTTCCGGGTCGA
Source organism: Prorocentrum cordatum (assembly GCA_963575745.1). NCBI lineage: Eukaryota > Dinophyceae > Prorocentrales > Prorocentraceae > Prorocentrum > Prorocentrum cordatum. The sequence goes on along the minus strand of CAUYUJ010014324.1, from coordinate 252,127 downwards.
TCTCGGTGGGCGGCGGGGTTTCCGGGTTCCCGGGTTCTTGGGTCTTTTTTTGTCGATCGGTCTCACCGTCGATCTCATTACCCTCTTCGTTATCAATCTCACTACCGTTCTCACAGTCGATCTGTTGATCGATCTCACAATCGATCTCATTATAGATCGCACGAGCGATCTCACCATCACCATCGATCGGTCTCATGGTCGACCCCACAATCGTCCTCACTGTCGGTTCCACTATCGATCTCACGATCGATCTCACAATCTCAATATCCAAATCACTCATCTTCAAACCATCTATTGATTGTTTTTTCTCTGGCGTACTATATTTCGACGCCGCGCCCTCGACACTCAGGCATCACGCGTTCGCTTTGGCCGATACCACGATGTATTTGGGAATTGTGCCATCGCTCGAGACTTCCTCGCGATTCATGATGGAGCCACGCTTCAGACGCCCGCCTGCTCGACGAGGCCGCCTGGGCCCGCCCCTCTCGTACCCGCCCGTTGGGGCCGACCCGCCCCATCGGCCCCTCTGGCCTTATGCCACGTGTTTTTTGTGCCTAGCCTTAAATCGGGCCTGTCCCTGCACAGGAGCCGTATCAAAAAATAATCAGAAAGTAGTCTGGGGACGATTTTTTGATTTGTTTCACCATTTGGGAGTTGTTTCAAACAACAAACAACTATTCTTTTTGTTGTCGCCCAGGATCCGCCTATAGGGGGACATGCCCGACCTAATCCTAGCCCCATTCCTGCTACTCCCTCTCGTGTTTCATTTTCTCCCTCCCCCTTCCATTTGGCTCGTCTTCCCCTGTTCTAGATGTTCCCTTACTGGCCGCATCGGCTCTGCATAGGAGCCCATACAGGCCGCATCGGATCTGTATAGGATCCTAAGACCGTATCGGACTCGCACAGGAACTTATACAAGGCGCATCGGGTCAGCAGATAATCAAATACAGGCCGCATCGGATCTGTGTAGGATCCCAGCAGGCCGCATCGGATTTGGATCGGATCCAGCACAGGCCGTATCGGATCTGTGAAGCCGATACAGGCCGTATCGGGTTTGCATAGGATGCTATACAGGCCGTACGGGTTCAGTATAGGATCGTCTGCATACAGTATCGGGTGTGTTTGAAGATCTTCTACAGGCCACATCGGGTGTGTTTCTAATTTTTTACAGGCCGCATCGGGTTTGTACAGGATCCTTTACAGGGTGCATCGGCTGTGTATAGTCACACATACAGGCCGGACTGGGTTTACAGAGGATCTTTTGCAGGCCGTTTTGGCTCTGTACAGGTTCTCGTACAGCCCGTGTCGGTTCTGCATCCAGCCCCAATAGGATGCTAGTAGAGCTGGGTCCAGCCCCGAAAACAGTTTGTTAGAGCTACAAAGATTCTTGGTCATGGTGGCGGTCGTGCTGGGGATGGTGCGTTTGGCCAGTCGTGCTGGTGGTCGCGCTGGTGGTTGAGCTCGTGGTCGTGCTGGTGGTCGTGCTGACGGTTGGTCGCGCTGGTGGGCGTGTTGGCGCTTTGCCGTCGACCTGACAGAGTGTCCCAGGGAAGGGAGGGGAAGTGAGGGAGGAGGAGCCGGAGGAAGGCCGACCCGTTACAGAGCCCCCGGGCGCCGAAGGAGCGCCAGGATGTCGGCCGTTCCGGTAGACGGCGCCGCGACCCGCCGTGGTCGTGCGGGCGGTCGTGGTGGTGCTGATGTTGGTGGTGGTGCTTGCGGTCGGGCTGGTGATCGTGCTGGTGGTCGTGCCGTCGGCTTGCTGTTTTTTTTTTCTGGCTGTCGTGCTCTTCGTCGTGCTGGTGGTCGCGCTGGAGGTCGCGTCCACGGCCGTGCCGGCGGCCGTGCTGGTGGTCGTGCTAGTCGTGCTGGCGGCCGTGCGGGAAGTGGGGCCGTGGTCGTGCTGGTGGAGCGTCCGGGCGCCTCGCGCCGCGGGGCCCAGGAGGGCATGCTGAAGAGCAGAGGCCCACCCCAAGGGGTCGAGCCGATTTTTTGGGTTCACGTCGACGGCCGCGCTGTTGCGACCGGGTCGGGGTGGGAGACGTTGTGGGCGCCCTCCGGTCGGCCTGCGCCGCGGGGTTGGCGTGGGCGTGGGCTCCAGGATTGAGCACGTCCGAGAGCGCGGGGGCACCCAAGGGGCCGCGCAAGTTCGAAGTTGGGCCTGTCCCTCTGCAGGGGGAAACTTCAAAACATAGTTAACAGACACATGGTATGGGGACGATTGCTTTGTAGTGTTTTGTCATAGTCTGGGGACGATGTTTTTATATTATGTTTTAACCATTGTTTGAATAGTTGTTGCGTGTGGTTAATTGTTCCTCCAAAATCCGCCTGTAGGGGGACACGCCCGACCTAACCCAAGGGGCCGCACAAATTGTTGGTTGACGTCGACGGCTATGTGTTGAAGCTGGGTGCCCGGGTTAGGGATGTTGGGCTCGCTCCTGGCGGGTTGCGCCGCGGGGCCCAACTGGGTTCGCTCGTGGCCGCCCCACTGGGTCCTCTTCGGGTTTGATCGATCCGATCGGATATCGACGTTGGCCGACCCGATCGGGTTTGATTCTGAAGTCCCGACGAACCGATGCGGCCAGATGCTTGCATGGCATTGTGGCGCAGCCTGGCGCGGTCCGTCCGCTTCGATGCCGACTCCGCGCCGAAGCGGCCCCCTTCGACGCGCGCGCTTCGACTCGCTCGGGCTTCCCGCTTCGAAGCGAACCGCTCTTGCAGCATTCGGGCGGGGCTGGGACCGGGACGAATAGTTCCAGAGCGTTTCGGCCACGAGCAGAGGGGGGCAGGGGGAGGGGGGAAGGTTTCTTAGAAACACCCCTGCTTCTGAGAAGGCGCTGGCCTTATCTGTAGATGTAAGGCCAGGGCGTTCTAAGAAGCAGGGTGCTTCTAAGGAGCCGTCCCCCCTTCCCCTACCCCCTTCTGCGCGCCTCCAAGCATTTCGGAACGGTGTCACAGTTTGCCAGAGCGCTGTGGAACAGCCGCGGCGCCTGATAACCGCGAGAGGCTTTCAGTACTGCCCCCCCCCTCCCCCTAAAGCTCTTGGCTGACAGTAGGCTCCGGGCGTCCCTTGGTTCCCTTCTCCGCTTCCTGCTCCTCCTCCCCTTCGCGTTTTCCTCCGCGACGGCGGCGGCGGCAGATTATTTGCCGCATATTACCGGTTGTCCTGACCCGTCAGTGAGCCCCAGGAAAGTAATTAGTTGGCTTGTATTGGAGGGGTGATGAAACCGTCGGATCTCAGAGGTCCCAATACGTTCTGATCCGATGTTGCCCCGGTTTTGCGCCTCGTTTACATACACATTCCGTTTGCGGCAGGATTGGAAGGACAGCGGGGTCGATTTCTCTCGCGTCAAGGTGAAGCCTTACACGAAGGTCAAGTAAGTGACAGAGCTGGGCAGGGAGCTCCTCGACAGGTTCGGGGTCTCGGGGGTGGGGGGCGCTGATAGCTCAGTTTCGGCTGCAAGCGGAGGGGAGGAGAGGGTCAGTAGTCCGGTCTTCAGCGGAGGAGAGGAGGGGAGGAGACGGGTAAGGAAGTCGGGCGTGTCCTTCTACAGGAGGAGAATTCACAAATAAGCAAAAAAATAGGAACGGCTTTTGATTATTTGTGTTTTTTTTGTTTTGCTACTTTTCATCGTTCGTCCAACATCCGCCTGTAGGAGGACACGCCCCAGCTTAGGGAAGGGGATGGGCAGCTCAGGCGACGAGATCAATACATATGCCCTGGTCCTGGCCAGGCCCTTACTTACTGGGCCCAGGGGATCGGTGCATGTACCTCCCCTGCCAATCCAAGTGCGTGTATCTAAATCGATCCTGGACGCGGGATGGGCCTGGCCACGGCTTGGGGGCGGTGAATATGTATAAGCCTCGTCGCCCCAAGGGGGGAGAGAGAGGGAGAGAGTGCGAGAGAGAGAGAGAGAAAGAAAGAGAGAGTGAGAAAGAGAAAGTGAGAGAGGGAGAGGAAGTGGAGTCGATGCAACTATTTTTTATAGAAGTATAAAGACGGGGAGAGAGGAAGGTAACGTGGAACATATGTGTAAGTATGAAGATATTGAGAGCGGGTGGGAGGGGTACACACACATACATATATATGCATACATATATATATATGTATATACGTGTGGGAAAACATGTGTACACATCTGTACAGAAATCGGTACATAAGGAGAGAGAGAGAGAGATGTCGAGCACGACGAGGACGACTCCTCTTCGTCCTCCTCTTATGTTGTTGTTGTTGCTGCTGCTCTCGACTTATTTCTGATCGACGAAGACAAAATTGTATACGCATTCACCTTCGGAGGTCAACCTGGAGTTTCTGGATCTGTGCTGGATTCCCCTCCCTGTTGATCCAAGAATTCCGCGCGGGCACCCGTAAGTGTTTGTGGTTTTTGTT
>CAUYUJ010014324.1:177740-237740 GCA_963575745.1 Prorocentrum cordatum | reverse complement strand
GGCTTCTCCGATTCACAGTGGCTTCCCCGCACTCGCCTTTGTGTCGCGCACATTCGTTTCAAAACATTGTTAGAGCTTCATTGATTGAGGGAGGATGGTGTTCACAGTTGCGTTCTCGCCTTAGCGCCAGGCACATTCGTTTCAAACATTTCGCAAGAGTTTCACGGATTGAGAGAACGGGTCGTTTTCAAAATGCCGTTCGCGTTTCAGTTTCACGAACATTCGTTTCAAACCATTGCAAGAGTTGCACGGATTGAGGGTGGGCTGTTTTCACAATTGTGTTCTCGTTTTAGCGCCGCGCACAATCAAAACAAAACAACAAATGCAAGCCGTTCACGGATTAAGTGCGGGTGGTTATCAACGTGGTTTTCGTTTTAGCGCCGCGCACATTCGTTTTGAATGAATGCAAGAGTTTCACGGATTGAGGGCGGTTTCTTCTCAACATATGGTTCTCGATTTCGTGCCGCGCGTATTCACTTCAATATTGGGCAAACGTTTCAATGTTTTTTGCGCCGGGTTCGTTGTCGGGGTCGCCGCAGACGTTGCCCATTTGAGACAGAAGTTCGCCTGCCCAACACTAGCGGCCGTCGGGTTTTGAGAATTCGTTTTCTTTTGTATCGAATTGTCCAATTGTTCCGTATTGATGTCGGGCGTGCCAGTTCATCCGCATTGTCTTCTTCTTCTTCCGCACGACCTTCCCATCAGCGATGTTGCGTGTGTCCCTTTCCGTGCACTCGAGTTCGTTATCCTCATCGAATGCCCCCCTGTGCGTCGGGAGCCTATGTATGGCTGGGGTATGTGTGCGTCGTGATCCTCCTTGATCACCCCACCGCCCCTACCGCGAACCGTGTCCAGAACAGCTTGTTTGCGGGGTTGTGCACAGAAATCGCGTCCCTACTGGATGCCACTTTTTGTGCACAACGCCCGCTACCCGGCCTTGTGACCAGTTTGTTTGTCGTGGTTGTGTACAACTGTCGCGCCCCAATTCGTCGGCGGCGAGCCCACGGGGGAACAGAAAACGGGCGGGCCTTCTCGAAAGGCTCGGACATCCCCGAGCTCTTGAGAAGTCTTCTGAGCCTTCCCCGAAGATGCCACACAAATTTCTCGTAGAGGGCGCGAGGGCTTCCGAGAAGCCCCGCCGCCTTCTGAGAAGGCCTCCTCCTCTTCGGCTCCCTCCCTCGCCCGCCGCCGAAGTTGGCCCTCCGCACTCGGGCAGGCCGGTTGGAGTCCAGTGCGCCTCGCCTGGACCCTGCCTTGATGGGCCTGCTTTCCACCACCACCACCATTTGTTGGAGGGGGGAAAGAGGTGAAGGACGAGGAGGAGGAGGAGGAGGAGGAGGACCCCCTCCCCCTCCAACTTATGGTGGTGGTGGTGGAAGACAGGCCCATCATGCCCTCCCTGGCCCGCGCCCCCGCCTCCCCCTGCCCGCGCCCCGGCTCGGCCGGCCGCTCTCAGGTCCTGCTCGGCGAAGGTCGACGGCCGGGCCGGCGCGGCGCCATAGACTGCCGCGCTGCTCGGCCTGGCGCGAGAAATGCCTCGGTCGGGACGCGGGGCTCGGAGGCGGAGAAGGTACTCAGGCCGCTGCCCTGCCCTCGCTTCCGCTTTTTTAGGGGGGGCCTCCCGGGAGGCCTTCGTCGCCACCGCCGGGCGTCGCCTGGAGATGCTGGCCAGAGCGCACCCCGGGAGAGTGGCCTGGAGGTGGAGGGTTTCTCCGAATGGCTTCGGCGACCCCTCCTCCTCCTCCTCCTCCTCCTCCTCCTCCTCCTCCTCCTCCTCCTCCTCCTCCTCCTCCTCGGGTCGCCTACGGTCCCAGGGGAAACCGTGCTTCTGGAGAGGAGCAGTATCGGTACCTTTGGGTTTCCCCAAGGGGGACGGCGTAGGGGGCAGTGGTTCCAGTGGTCAGGAGAAAGGAGGAGGAGGAGGAAGGGGGACGAGGGGTGCTAGGGTGAAGTCGGGCCTGTCCCTCTCCAGGGGAAATATTCAAAAATAGTTAAAAACATAGCCTGGTGACGAGTTTCTGATTATTTTTGACCATTCAGGAGTATCTTTTGAGTAGTTTTAATTTTCGTCCAAAATCCGCCTGTAGGGGGACAAGCCCGACCTATTGCTAGGGGAGAGGAGGCGAGGAGGTCAGAAGTGGATGAGAGGAGTCAGGTAGGAAAAGAAGGAGGAAGAGGAGGAGAGCTTAGGGGTGACGGCAAGCGAGATGAGTGTGGAGAGAGGGGGAGAGGGCGGACGGAGAAGGGAGATGGAAGGCGAGGAATGGGGGGGGTGCCGAGGGAGAAAGGGGGAGGAAACCGAGGGGGGGGAGAAGTGAGTTGGTGGATTAGCAGCAGCACAAGGTGTTTGCGATTCGATCGGTTTGGCTTCGCCACAGTCGGTTTCGTTCGGTCAGTTCGGTTCTGTCGGTTATTGTGTCGTTGCCGCGTCGCTGCGCCCTTGGTTGCTTGTGGCCTGTCTGTTTCGGTCGGTTTGGATGGGTCCTGGGGCTCGTGGAGGGACTGGGGGGGCCCCCAAAACGGCGAATCGTTCTTGGGCCTTTCGCTTGGGACCAGTTTCTTTCATGCTACCCCTACCCCCTCCCCTCCAGAGTCTGATCGATACCAACGGGCCCGTTTGTTACCGATTCCTGCCGACATTCCGACGATCCGACTCGACTCGACTCGATTTCGACATTCCGACGATTCGATGCGGCCCGATGTTTGCATGGCGTTGTTGTGCATCCTGGCGCGGCCGTCACGATTCGATGTCGACTCCGTGCCCATGCGGACCGATCCGACGCACGTTCCGTTGCGATCCGATATTCCGATGCGATCCGATGTCTTGCTCGTGTGCGCGCTGCCAAACATCGAGCCGAGCCGCCAGGTGTCTGGACTGAAGCAGGGCGTTGTCAGGGGCGGCGACAGGGTGGCAGTGTCGGGCGGGGCGAGGACGAGGACAAATCCGTTCCAGAGCGTTCCAGAACGCTCTCAGAGCGTTCTGGGACGCTCTGAGAAGGCCGCGGCGCCCGAGGCATCCTCCAGAGCCGCCTGATCTCAGAAATGCTCGATTCGTCCTCACCCGATGTTATCCGCGTCCTGGTTTCGTCTTGCACTGGCTCAGGCGGGGGAGCACCGACCCCCCTCAGGAGCGGCAGAAGGAGGCAACCACGGAGACGAATCCACGCTGGTTTCGAGAGTACGCACTGCGCGAACGTTCGTATCACGCGGCCAGTCTCGCGGATTGGGGGACCGTGTTCATGGGGAAGGAAAACAGCTACGAGGAGGAGGAGGAGGAGGAGGAGGAGGAGGAGGAGGAGGAGGAGGAGGAGGGGGGAACACCCTCAGCCCACTCCTCAACATCCTTTCATGCTGACCCTGTCGGGACAATCTTTGATTACCCCCCGCGGCCCTGAGCTTCATTATCCCCCCACTGATTCTCTGGGGTCCTCTGTCAAGGGGGCGCTGCGTCCTTTGCGGGCTCCATACCCCCATCGCCCGTTCCTCACCACCAGAGGCGGGAGGTGCCCCAGCCCGCTCAGAGGCGTGCGGCTTCGCGCCCCCGAGGGCCCCCCCTCCCTCCCGAATGCCCTCCCTCGTACCCACTGGGCTCGTTGCGCCTCCTCCGATTCGATTCGATTCAGTTTCGAGGGATTCGAGCCGATTCCGCTTTGGGATCGCCGATGTGACCTCGGATTGCGATGCCGATTCCTTCGATTTCGATGCTAGTTCGATTCGATGTCGGATTCCGAATCGGGATCCGATGCTCGATGGAGGCCTACTAGCCTTCCGATTTCCGCCGATTCGACGTTTCCCCACTCGACTGCCGAGTTCCGCCGATCCGATCCATTTCGATCGCCGATCCGATTTATTGATTCGATTCTGGGCTCTCCTAGGGTGATAGCCAACGCCCTGGACGGCCTTGGTATCTATGTATCGCTTGTCGAGATCTAGTATTTCTGGATTCCCAGGTTCCAGCCTGTCTTAGGTGCCCTCCTATTTCAAGACGAAATGGCTTCCCTCTGTTCGTCCGCGAGCGGGGGGGGGAAATGAGAAGGAGAAGGCCTTCTCAGAAGGCGGCGGAACCTCTGGACGCCTTCTGAGAATGGATGTTGCGTCCTCGGGGAGGCCTCAAGGAACAACTTCTCAGAAAAGGCCGGGGGACTCTCCGAGCCTTCCGAGGTGGCCTTCTCCTTCTCGCTTCCTCCCCCCTCGCTCGCCGCCGTCGATGCGCTCGCCGCCCCCCCACCCCACGCCGAGAGGCGCTGCTGGCCCACGCTCGCAGCGCGCTGGGCCGCGCCCCCAGTCGGCCCAGTCCGCCTTCGGCCGCCCGCTGGCCACCGCCAGCGCCGCCGTCGCCCTCAGGCTGGTCGTGCAGCCCACGCCTCGGCATCGTCCAGTCGGGCGTGTCCCTCTACGGGAGGAAGATTCAAACATCGTTTTTTAAAAAGTCGTCTGGGGACTATTTGTTGGATCCATTTGGGGGCATGTTTTGCGTATGTCTTATTTTTCGTCGAAGATCCCCCTGTAGGGGGACACGCCCGACTTAACCCCCGGCTGGTGGTGCAGCGCATGCCTCGGTATCGCTTCATCGACGCCCATCCCCATCCATCTCCCCAGCCCCTCTCTCAGAGGAGGAAAAGTTGCCCATACCTCTACCCCTCGCACGTTTTCCCCTAATTGGACCTCGTGGGAGGCCCTCGTCGCCACCGCTGGATTCACTTCGAAATCCCGGTCAGAACGCGCCCCGGGCGAGGTCTGGAGAGTAGCGGTATTGGTACCTTCTGATTTCCCCACCATCATCTCCCCAGACCCCCGCGCGTCGTGATACAATCGCGACGGGAGGTGCTTCGCTATGTTGCGGGCCTCCGAGGGCCCCCACCGGGCCTCGGGGCCGTCAGAAAACGACTCAGGATGAGGAGCCGGTCCCGGGGAATGGGGCTGGACCTCTGGGGGTCGCGTCATGAAAAAAAACATGACGTCGGGGGTTTGGGCATGTCAGTATCGTTTTATCGACCCCCATCCCTGTCCCCGTCCATCTCCATCGTCATCTTTCCTGGCTGGTGATACACCCTTCGAGGCCCCGAAGGAAACGGCATATATGACATCTCGGGCCGAGGGCTCACAGCCCCCCCAGAGGCTTGGCATCGCTCGGACGTGTGCATTTTTTCTCGGCGAGAACCATCGAGGATCATCCTGGACTATCGAGCCAAAAAGACACGCACGAAACCGAAAAATGCACGGGAAATGTACGTCCGAGCGACGGCAAGGAGAGGATGGGGTCCAGGGTTCCACAGCCCCCCCGCCCCCCCTCGGCGTCGTGACCGTCTCAATATGCCGGCGGTTGTTCCGCCATGCTGGCCTCGAGTCCTGGCGGCCCTCGCCGCGAAGAAGTATATATATATATATATATATATATATATATATACGTATCCACGACGGGGGGAGGGGCTTTTGCTCGTTGTCGATTTCCCGGAGCCTTCACGAGGCCCTGGGACCCACCCACCACCACCACCATCATCATCATGCTTCTTCTTATCCCCATCGCGCCCGCTGATTGCAGTCGTCTGCAGCTTCTCGGCCCGAGCTTGCCCCGCTTCGGCCCCCGCCGCCCCTCCCGCGCCCGCGCGACCAGGGGCGCCGGGAGCCTGCGCCGGCCCCCGCTGCTCAGGTGTCCATCGACTTCTACGCGGCGGCGGCTTTCTTCTCGGACCACGCGTGGGCCGCCGCCCAAGGCGGTGGTCCACTCTCCCCCCTCGAGCGCGGTATTGCACGGGGCCCACTTTCCCGTCAATCCGTTCTCGTGTGGGGCGAGCCCGACTGCGCCGAGCAGCCAGTCGGTGACGGCACGGGGTTGCCTCCCTGTTCGGGTTGGCTCGCGCCACTCCTTCCTGCACGCCGCTTGCCTGCAGGCGGGGCGCTCGCGCGCCCCTCAGGCCACCTGTCCTACAGGCGCCTGTCGCCAACGGCCTCCTGGCCCATGGCGTCCGCGGCTGCACCCCCAGCTTTCCGCGGTACCGACCCGCCGCGCTGGTGCCCCCCGACGGGCCCGCCGCCTCCTCTGCAGCAAAACCTTCCTCCACCTCCCCCTCCTTTCTCCCGCCATTCTCCCCCTTCTTCCTCTGGGGTGGCGGAGTTGGAGACTCATGGGAGGACCGGAGGAAGGAGAGGTGGAGCTTGCACGCCATGTGCTGCGGCACCTGATCAGTCCAATGTCTCACGAGGTGCTCCGGCGCACAGCTCCTACGCCCGCCTCCCGATGGCCCCAGACGGCGCACTGTCTCTGCCTGCCAGTCGTGCCGCCAGCGAAGCCACTGCCGATGAGAGCATCCCTCAGAGCCGCCCGTCAGAGGGCACAGGCGCCAACGGTGCGAAGACAACCGCGCTGTGGGTGGAGGAGCCGGAGTTGGTGGACCCTTCTAACCTCCACCTCCTCGCTACTCCTTCTCCTCCCCTCGCCGCCTCGCCCTGGCTCAACCTTGATGCTTGGCGGAGCAGCCCTCGTGCGGACACCTGTGGCTTCGAGGTCGCTGAAGGCTTTTCCTGTCCCGCGGGGTGGGGCGCCGGCGGCGCTACGACGATTCCGCCCTATCCTGGCTGGGACGCTCCAGCGCGCGAGCCGCCCGACTTGCCTGGGCTGGCGAGTACGGTGCAACGCCCCCGCCCGCCTCCAGGGCTGGATCCTCCACCGCTTTCCATGAGCTTGCAGGCGGACTCGCCGCCAGGCTTCGCTGGGCTGGAGGGCGCCCCGCTCGCGATGGGGCCGTTCCCCACTCTCGCTGACGTGGAGGCTGGTGCTCGCGTGCCCCCGTCAAATTCCATGATCGCCATCGCTCCGACATATGGGGTTCACCTGTCAGGAGGTGCCAACTCGCAGTGGACTTTCATCGAGAAGCACGTTTCGCACCCTCTGGTGCGCACTTCCTTTCTGCCGCCGATGCACGCGTGGGACCCGCACACGGGCTCCGACATTCAGAGCGTGGCTCCGCCACCAGGCTTCGCCGGCTTGGAAGCTGGCGCACGGGTGCCGCCTTTGGTCGACTCCCGCGCGTCCGATGCAGCGGGTGGGGGTCCGTGGCTTAGCGGCGAGCGTCTGCCGTGCACCGGGTCGTCGCCACTGCCGTTTTGGCGCCCCACGGCCGCCGTCGGTGACCGCGCGGCTGGCGGAGCCGCCGTGAGTGCGGAGTCGCCTCCTGTCGGTGGTGGCTCGCCTTCCCACGTCGGGCGGGTTGGGCCGCCGCCGGGCCTCGCCGACCCACAGGCGGGAGTTCATACGCACCCGTCTCTCCACCCTAGCAATGTTCGCCCGGCCTCTTTGACTGCACAACCGAACCTGGAGTCCGCCGCCGTGGCGCCGCCGTCGACGCACGTCTGCGCGACCGCTGCCTTGGTTGGGACTCCGGCGCTTGTCAGCAGTATTCACCTGGTCGCTACGCCAGGCGGTACCTCGACGGCTCGGTGTCACCATTCACCGCCTGGGCTCGTGGCGCTCGCCTCCGGCGCAGCCTCCTGCGCTCGGTGCCACTCGTTCAAGCTTCCGCGACATATCGCAGACGCTCGGTCTAAGCGGGGGTCCATCCACGCCCCCGATGGGCCCGCCGCGCCACGATGTGGCGGTTGCACTGGAGCCAGGCGCCACCGCTGGTGCATCCTGGGCGGCCCGCGCAGCGGCTGCTCGCGAGTCATCCTCGACGCCCCCCCTGCTGCCACGATGGGGGTCGGTGGGCGGGGGGTCGCTTCGAGCGCTTCGGACGCGGATTCTGCTCCCAGACGCGCCACTGGCGGGCCCCCAGCGATGTTCGGGGGACCCCCTGCTGTGCACGCAGTCTCGCTTGCGAGCAGTCCCACCACAGCGAGGGCGCCCACTGCCATCGGTAGCGTGGTGGACGCGCCAGAAACGCCCGTCCGCAGTGCCTCGACCGAAGCTGCGATCCCCACGCCTCGGGGCGCTTGCACTCGGAACGCAGCGGGCACTCAAGCAGCGGGATCACCTCCAGGCCTCATCGGCCCCGCCGCGGGCTCCTCGGGTGAAGGCGTCGCCGCAGCCGCTGCCATTGCAGCGAGGCCCCGACGCTTCTCGTGCAATCGGATCCAGGGCCCCGTCGCGTCGATCCCTGCCCGCGCTCGCGAGCGCCTGCTGGCCGACCCTCGTGGTCTGAGCCCCTCTCCGTCCCCACTGGTAGGCATGCGCCCCTCCAGCGATGCTGTTGCGGCCCCGCAGGGAGGGGTTCGTGCCGCCGGTGGAATGTCAGGAGCGGGCTCGCCCGCGGCGGACACGACGCCCCGCGATGCGGTCCCTGCGCTCCGCTCTGGTCGAGGAGTCGCTTTCGCCGCGGGCTCCTCGGATGAATGCGTCGCCGCAGCCACTGCCACTATAGCGCGGCCCCGTCGCCGCTCGGCCTCCACCAACAGCAACCCCGCACTCCCCGCCTTCAGGCTCCGACGTGTTCGTAGGGTCCGCACTCGGCGTGGAGGACGGCGGGGTCGTGGGGCCGCCGATGGTAGCTGCTGTACAGCTCACGCTCCAGCCCATGCTGGTGCGACTGCCTCGTCTACGGACGCCCTCGTCGGTGCTTCAGAGGCCGCTTCTGGGGCCCGTGCTCCAGGGAGCCGCAGTTCGCTGGTGCAGGTGGCGGCGGGCCCTTGCCGCGCCGCTTCCGCCGGCTCCCAGGCCGCCGGCGATGCCGCCCTCCATGGCGGCGCATCCCAACACAGGGGTGGACGCACGCGCCCTGCGTGCCCTGGCCGAGGGCTCACGCAGCGGCGAGTCGCTGAAAGCGACGACGCTGCTGCTGCCAAGCGTGCCTGGGCTGAGCGAGGCCGTGAGAGTAGGCGCGCGCTCCTCCAGCGATGCTGTTACGGCCCCGCAGGGAGGACCTCGCGCCGCTGTCGCGACTCTCGCTCTACCCCCGGCTCCCCCTCAGGGCCGAGTGGCCAGTTTGGCCAGTTTCACCATGCTGCCGGAGTCCATGCCGTCGGTGACTCTGACGCGCCGTCCTTCGGTTCTATCGGTTCTGGTGGCAGTGGGAAGCCCCTTCGAGGTGACCTGTCCTCAGGGGTCACAGCCGCTCCACAGGCCCCTCGATTTGACTTGTCCTCAGGGGCCGCTGCCAGTTCCGAACCCTCTCGCGTTGATTCGCCCGCAGGGGATTTAGACCCGAGGTCGTCTGCACCTGCCAGCACCACGCCATGCCATTCTGGTCGGTTTCACCGCGGTGCTGAGGCCCACGCTCCTGGGGCTTCAGCCCGTGCCAGCACGGGCATTGGCAGATCTGCGCCCTTCGTGGCCGATCTGTCCGCCTTGCTGCGCCTGTTCCCAGGCGCCAGCATCGACGTCACCCACTGGGCCGCTGCTCTTGCCCAGGTCGGGATGGGGACTCGATGCTCCCTTGCCGCTTTTACCCGCACTTCCCTCTGCGCGCCGGATTGGGACGACTCGTACCTGTCGGAGTCGGTTCCCCGCGATCCATGGCCGTGCCCTCCGTCGCCGCCTTTACCGCCGCCGCCTGGCCACCTGTCGGGTCGCGCGCGTGAGCGCTGGCGTGTGAGGCGCGCCGCCCGCACGTTGTCGCAGCATGCTGTTGTTGCGCTCAACTGGCTCACCCTGGGCCATCCGAGCTTCGCTCCCGCCGAAGCCAAAGTGCGGGCAACGGTCACACCCTGCCAGGAGGGTATCCGCAGTCGCCTCGAGCGTCTGTGTCGGATCGCAGTTCGCCTTGCCCGCGGCGGCAAGAGCGACCTTGGTCGAGCTTTCGCTAAGTTCGACTCTACCGAAGTCTCGCTCCATGGCCTGGCCACCCATGTCGCAGCTCTTGAGGCTTCTTTCACATCCTCTTCCCAAGTGCCCGCCCCCATGCGGCAACTTCCCGTCAGCGCGACGCCCTTGGCTAGCTCGTTGGCGGCCGCGGCAGGCTGGGACTCCACCCAGGCTGAGCCTTTTCGACCTTCGGGTCCAGGCGTCCCGCATCAAGTGGGATTACTCGCCTACGTTTGATCCCACTCCGTACTTGTCCGGCCTGGTACGTTCCGCCTTTCACGACCCCGACGTCATGCGGCTACCAGAGGACGAGTGGCCTTCGGGCTTTTCGGGTGCTCGTGTGCACATGGACCGCGAGCAGCTCTGGGAGCTCCTGCGCAAGTGGGACTCTTGTGGCGCCCTGTATCTGACTCCCTCCGACAACCTCGCCTGGGACGAGGCTTGTGGAGCGTTCAGGGTCCCGAAGGACGAGGCTTATGACCGTCTCATCCTGAACCCGACGGTAGTAAACAGTCGTTGCAACAGCGTGTCCTCCAGCACTCAACGCCTTGGCCAGGGTTTCCTTCTGTGCCGCCTGGGGCTCGCGCCCGGGGAATGGCTGGTGGTCTCATGCGACGACCTGCGCGAGTTCTACTACACGTTCAAGGTCCCGCCCGCTCGTGCTCGCCGCAACGCCCTCCGTGTCAAGCTCCCCAGCTCGCGGTTCAGAGGCTTCGACGCGTGGCGGGAGGACCTTGAGGGGTTGGACGTTTCTCCCTGCCTTAATGCGCTGGCCATGGGTGACAACATGGCAGTGGAAATCGCCAACTCCGCACACGAGGGCGTGCTGCGCAGCTTCGGCGCGCTCCGGCCTACCGAGCAGGCGGTGCATCGTCTGCCGTTCCCTCGGGGGCCGTACGTCGAGATGTTAAACATCGACGACCACACGGGCTTTCAGAAGCTCTCGTGGCGCGGGAGCGCCCCGCGCCCCGACGACCCGACACGCCGCGACAGGGAGGTCTTTGCTGCGTGCGATCGCGGCTACCCCCGGGTGGGTCTCATTCAGCACCCCGGGAAGAGAGCCAGGGGCGAGACCCGCAAAGTCGTTGTCGGCGCCGAGGTGGAAGGCAGGATCGGCATAGTGTGTGCTCCCCTGGTTCGCACTGTGGCCCTTTGCCGCCTGACTCTGATCCAGGTGTTCCTCGGTCGCTCGACCCGGGCGTTGTTGAGCTCGCTCGTGGGCTGTTGGGTGCAGGTGTTTTTGTATCGACGTCCCATCTTGTCGATATTCACTCACATCTACACCTTCATCTCGACTCTTCCCGACGACGGGCTTGAGTATGAGCTTCCGTCTTCGGTTCGCGACGAGTTGCAAGCGTGCACGTACCTAGCTTTCGTTGCGATGACCGACCTACGGGCGACGCCATGCCCTGAAGTGCACGGCGCGGATGCCTCCCTCGGCTGGGGCGGGGTTGTCCGCGGCGACATCAGTTCGCACCTGTCGCAAGAATTGTGGCGGCGCTCCGAGCATGGCGGCTGGCATACTCGTCTCCACGACCGCCATCTGCTCATGGTTCTGAGCCGCGGGGAACCTTTAGGCCCCGAGTTGACCCAGCTGCACCGCGAGGCCGGGCTTCCTTCCCTCGAGCTCCCCATCGCACCGCGCTGGGTCAGTGAGTTGTCGGAGGCGCTGCGTTTCCGCTTAGCTTATAAGTGGGAATTTCGCATGCCCCGCCACATCAACATCCTGGAGACCACCGTGTTCAAGAGTCTGTGCAAGTACTGTTGCATCCGCAACCCTGACTCACGGATCCCTGTTCTCTTGGATTCTCAAGTGGCACTAGGCGCGGCCGCCCACGGTCGGAGCAGCAGCCCTGGCCTTTCGCATGTGTTGAGCACCTCCTTGCCGTACATTTTGGGGGGCGGGCTCTACATGGGCGGGCTCTATGTTCCGACCGACGTCCACCGAGCGGACGACCCCACGCGCAATCGCCCTGTTCGCCCCCCCTCGCGTGTCGAGCCTGCTTGGTTGCTTGACATCGACGAGGGGCGCTTTGAGCGATTCGACATGATAGCGGCCGCCGACGCCGCATCCGCCTACCCGACTTGTCTGTGGGGCCGGTTCGTGCTGCAAGTTCTGGCTCGCAGCCCCGCCGCGGGCGCGGGCCCGCTCGGGCTCCCCGCGGATCGCCACGTGCGAGCGCCAGCCCAGGTCGACAGGGGAGACGCGACGGCCTCCGCCGAGGCCCGCGGCGCATATGAAAGCGCCGCGCCGCGCAGGGGGACTCCCTTTTCCGTCGAGGTGCCCTCGAGCGCGGCAGCGGTGAGCTTCTCCGCGTCGCGATGCACTCGCGCCCGTGACAGCCTGCCGGCCGCCCCTCGGGTACCAAGCCCTTCGCCGTCCCCACCGGTAGGCATGCGCCTCTCCAGCGATGCTGTTACGGCCCCGCAGGGAGGAGTTCGCGCCGCCGGCGGGGGGCCAGGAGAGGGTGCGCCCGAGCGGAGGTCACGCGCCAAGTGCGACGCAATCGCCGCTGCTCGACCTGGTACGCCTGCGGGGGACACTCACCCCGTCTCGCTTCTGTCGAAGGCAACCGGCTCGGCTCCCGCTTCGTTGGGGGGTCTTTTGGGTCGTCCACCCGTCACGATTCAGACTCGCCACCGCCAAGCTCGCGCCGCCAAACTTGCTGCTGCGCACGGCCTGCTCCACCTGGAGCGCGGTGCGACCACTGATCGCGTGAACGCTCAGTTTCGACGGCTGGGTTGGGCCTGCCATCCCGGCCGCGATACGTCGATCGAGGCCAGCAGGAAATGGCGTGCTCTCTGTGACGCCAAAGCCTTCATCCTCGGGCCTGGGCGCGATGTGGTTGGCTCCGATGCCCCGGCCTCTGGCGGCGCTACTCGCCGTGCTTCAGGCGGAGGGCTCTTGGCGGCGGGAAGGCGTGACGACACGAACCGCTCGCGCGGGGTCACCACTCGGGATTCGGCTCTCGACGCCTCCCTTGGTGCTCGCCCCCGCGGCGTGCCGGGGGAGCGTCGGAACGCCCATGGTGCGTATCCAAACGCAGAGCCGAGCGCGGTCGCTAGCTGGTGCGATTCAGGGTCGCGGGCTGCGCCACGTTGCGCAGTGCAGACCCCCGCGATGCCCACTGCCGCCATGCGACGCACGCAAGCTCGCCTGGAGGCCGACCTGAGGGCCGCCCATACCGCGGTCGCGGCGCTCCCGTCCTTTCGAGCCAGCACCTTGCCCCCCTTGCCAGGGTGCCGCACCGACGCCCATAGCGTCGCGCCGCGCGCCAGCTCTGCGCCTGCCCTGCTGGCCGGGCGCTCGCAGGGCGCAGCGGTTATGCTGCGTGCTACCCGCGAGCGGGCTGCCATTGCGGCCACCGCCGGGGCGGCACAACCCAGAGCCGTGCTTCCGTGGGGCCACAGCGCAGCACGCAGCGAGGTGTCGCCGGTTCCCAGCCTTCCCGACTCCTGCTGCGCCGACAAGCGTGCCGACTCCTGCGACGCCCAGCTCACCGAGTCCCGCGGCGACCAGCTCACTGACTGTCATCCCTCCCAGCTCACCGACTTTCGCACCGACCAGCTCGCTGACTCCCGCGTCGACCAGATCGCCGACTCGCGTGCCGAGGGGCTCGCCGACGCCCGTGCCGTCCAGCGCGCTGACGCCTTCACTTGGTCCGACTCCCGTGCCGATCCGCTCACCGGGTTAGCACTGCGCACCGGCCGGGTCGTGGGCCCGACGACCACGGTTGCGAAGCGCGTGCGGGACGAACGGCGCGCTTTGGCACGGTTCCGCGCCTCGGTCGATGCTTGCGACGCCGCCCTTACCGAAGTTGAATTCGGTCGAGGCGCGGAGGCTGGGGGCCCAAGTCCGGTTGAGCTTTTGCAGTCGTCCTTGGCCGAGCTCGAGCGCCAGAAGGCGGCGTTGCGCATCGCCCGCTCTCGCACTGCCGAATGCATCAGAGGTTGCGTTTCCGCTTCGGGCTTTTCGGGTGGAGGCGCCGCCGCAGCCGATGCTGGCGCGCCCCTGAGTGCTCCCACCACGGCCGGTAGCGCTACGCACCGCCAATCGGGAGTCGCGCCGAGCACCGGCGATGTCAGCGAGGCCCCCCGCGCCGAACAGCGCAAACGCAGGCGTGTTCGGGCGCTCGCCGGAGCGGCAGCTACCACTCCGGCCAATTCGTCTGGTCGCGAGCCGCCCGCGCCAGCCTTCGTGGCAGGGCGCCAGGAGTGGCCTGCCTCTCTGTCGCCTGCGTT
This sequence comes from Prorocentrum cordatum, assembly GCA_963575745.1. Classification (NCBI taxonomy): domain Eukaryota; class Dinophyceae; order Prorocentrales; family Prorocentraceae; genus Prorocentrum; species Prorocentrum cordatum. The sequence goes on along the minus strand of CAUYUJ010014324.1, from coordinate 223,762 downwards.
TCCCGAGGGGGCTTCCGAGGCCCTCGGGGTGCAGGTGGACAGCCACTGTCGGCTCGTCCCCTCTTGCGACGACCAGCGCACTCGTTCGCTTAAAGCGTTTGACGTGTGGTGCGTCGAGCACACAGGTGTGGCACTTGCCACTTGGGCCCGCAGCGGCATCTTGCTCGGGAGAGCGCTCGCGACCTTCGGCGTGTGGTTGTACGATGCTGGCCTCCCCCGCCTCGTCCTTGTGAATGCGATCCGGGGAGCGCAGGCTCTTCAGCCCCAGTGGAGGGGCGTCCTCACCGAGGCGTGGGATGTGGCAAAACGGTGGATCCCTTCCAAGCCTCCCTGTCCCATCCCACCGCTGCCACGTGCTTTGCTGCGCGCCATGGTAGCGTTGTGCCTCGCATGGGACTGGCCTGATATGGCCACCCTGCTGCTTGCCGTGTTCACTATGTCCGTGAGGCCTGGTGAGTTGGCAACCGCCCGCCGGAGCGACCTCACTCTGCCCATTGACCGCCGTGAGTCCGCGGGCGACGCTTTGCTGAGCATCTCTGTTCCGGAGGCCCAGGGGTCGGGCGGAGAGCGTCAACACGCTCGGTGCTCCGACCGAGCAGTGGTCAGGATGATGGAGCTGGTCTTCAGAGATTTGACTCCCACCGATCCCCTGTTGACCTTCGGTCAAAGCGGCTTCCGTACTCGGTGGCTCGATCTTCTTTCGGCGCTGGGCGTCCCGCTCGCCAGAGCGCCATCGGGGTTCGATCTGTCCCCTGCGCTGCGCTTCAGAACCGATATTTCGGACGGCATTACTCGCGTCTTCTGGCGTGATCGCTGGCGGCAAGCTTCCAGTACGGAGCGATATCTTTACGATGTTGCCGCCTCTGCAGTCCTCCCATCATTGGCTGAAGCTGCTCGGGACCGTGTTTCTTACCTCGCCGACTCCAGCGACTTCCTCGTCGCATCCTTTCTGAATGTTGGCCCGGCTGTGTGGCCCATTCAGCTCGCGGCCGCCCGCCGAAACCTTGTCACTTCGCAAGGGCTTTGAGCCTGGGTGTGGCTGCTGCGGCCTCCCTTGGCCGCCCGGGTGCCCTCGTTGAACGAGGCCGCCTGAGAGCGTCGCACGGCCCGCCCGCGTAGGCCTGTCCCGCCTTACGGGCCGCCGCGGGCGCGCGCCGCGCGTTCGCCCTGAGACGACTGCTCACTTGCGCAGCGTGCGGGGATGCTTCTTCTTATCCCCATCGCGCCCGCTGATTGCAGTCGTCTGCAGCTTCTCGGCCCCCTCCCTCTCTCCTCCCTCCTTCTTCGAAGGCTGACCTGCGGCGCTGCTGCGGCCTCCCTTGGCCGCCCGGGTGCCCTCGTTGAACGAGGCCGCCTGAGAGCGTCGCACGGCCCGCCCGCGTAGGCCTGTCCCGCCTTACGGGCCGCCGCGGGCGCGCGCCGCGCGTTCGCCCTGAGACGACTGCTCACTTGCGCAGCGTGCGGGGATCATCATCATCATCATCACCACCATCATCATGATCATCAGCATCAGCATGATCATCAGCATCAGCATTATCATCCTCAGCGTCATCATCAGCAGCATCAGCATCATCATATCATCATCATCATCATCATCATCATCATCAGCATCAGCATCAGCATCAGCATCATCATCACCATCATCATCATCATCGTCATCATGATCACTATCAGCATCTTCATCAGAGAACGACCCCTGATGAAAGACCGGTCCCAGATAATGGTTCCAGATCTTCTGGAAGGCCACGGTGCGAAAGACAGCACGGCGTCGGATGTTTAGGGATACCAGTGGCTGTTCTTCAATTCTGGCCTGAGGGGGGCGGACCTTGGTTTTGGGCCAATCAGAGGGAGGATGTTGTCATGCGTACCATAGAGCAAGTTTACTTGCATTGCATTCCCCTCCCCTCGGCCGCCGTTTCAAACGTTCCTCACACCTCTCCCTCCTCCCAATTCTTACTTCTTTAAAAAAGCAGCGTGATCGTCATTTCAAGTCCAGGTTGTGCCTTGCCCGCATTCGGCTTTCCAGAAGCCTAAATCTCAGCAGAGTCACGATTGAGCGTCGTCGCCGTTGTCGGGCGTTCATGTTTTCTTGCATTCTCTTGCAAGCACACCTTTTGGGATATGCAATACATCTGGAAAAACACGGAGACCTTTGGGTTAGTGTGGATGGCCCGGCCGCGGGCCGCGACGGCGGCGGCAGCGGCAGTGGCAGGAGCCGACAGCGAAGGCAGCGGTACCCCGAGGGCCGTTGCCTTGGGACTCGAATGGTGTTTTGCTCGGCCCTGGACCCTCGACGTTCACCATCCGCACCCTCCGCGCGGCAGGTGCCGCGCTGCTGCGGCCACTGCCGCGGTGACACTTGCCGCGTCGAAGGTGCGGAAGTTGCAGGTCGATGGGGGACGGGCGGGGGTCAGGGCAAGGCCGCCTCGCGTACCACCGTTGCCAGTTGGCGCGCAACCGGGCGCAGCTGGTGGAGGACGACATGGCCAAGGCGGGTTGTAGTGTCCCATACCAGCCCATGACCCTCAGGGCGCGTGCTAGCCGAATGTGTGCGTGGTGTGCGTGGTGTGCGTGTGCGCGTGCGTGTGCGCGTGTGTGCTTGTGTGCGCTTGTGCGTGTGAGTGTGTGTGTGTGTGTGTGTGCGTGTGTGTGTGTGTGAGTGCGTGTGCGTGTGGGTGTGCGGGTGTGTGTGTGTGTGTGTGTTTGCGTGTGTGTGGGTGTGTGTGTGTGTGTTTGTGTGCGTGCGTGCGTGCGTGCGTGCGTGCGTGTGTGTGTGTGTGTGTGTGTCTGTGTGTGTGCGTGCGTGTGTGTATGTGTGTGAGTGAGTGAGTGTGTGTGTGTGTGTGTGTGTGTGTTTGTGTGTGTGTGTGTGTCTGCGTCTGAGTGTGCGTGCGCTTCCGCTTGTGCTTGTGCGTGTGCGTGCGTGTGCGCGTGTGTGCTTGTGGGCGTGTGTGCGTGTGTGTGTGTGTGCGTGTGTGTGTGTTGTGTGGGTTTACCCTGCTCAGCGCTGTGGAGAGCGGGCAGCATGTGTCGGTTCTTCTCAAAGGTTTCGTTGGACAAACGCATGTTGGCGCCAACACGCGTTCTGAGGAGCATCGAAGGCTTTCTGCGGCCATCTTGGGGCTCCCCGGGGGCCTGTTGGGGGTTCCCGGGGGCAGCCTGGAGGCGTCCTGGGGTCCGACATGGGAAATCTGGGGGCATCCTGGGATTTTTGTCTATCTGTTTGTGTGTCCCTGGTGCCCGTATTCACAGGTTCCGCGGCTCCTTGGGTTGGGGGCTCCGCCTTGGGCCCCAGCGGCAGGGCCCGCGTGCCTCCCGGCCCACGTCGGCGCACCCCTCGCGCGCTTCGTGGCACCACGCTCGGGCATGTCCCTCTTCAGGAGGAATATTCAAAAATAGTCAAGACGTAGTCGGGGGACAATTTTTGGATTTGTTTGTTTTTGCATTTTTGGGCACTAATGATTACTATTCCTATTCGCATCATTCTTATTATTTGTATTGTTTATGTCGTCCAAAATGCCCCTGTAGGGGGACACGCCCGACCTAACCCTACGCGCCCTTCGTTGACAGCAGATAGTTACCGATGCCCGAGTCCTACTCTACTTTAGGCGCCCTCCTACTTCAAGAGTCGAGCGGTTGTCCCTCTTCCCTCCTCTTCAGGGGGCGGGCGGAAGCCCAGTCTACTTTCAACGCCTTCCTATTTCATGTGTCTGTCCACCTCTTATGGCCGACGGGTGCTCATGATCGGCCTCGCGGGCCACTGTTGGGCCGTCTTGGGGGCTTTTATTGGCCGTCTTGAGGCCATCTTGGAGGAGTGGATTAGCCTCGCCCCTTCCCCGGGAAGGTCACCACTGAACGCCCGAGGAACACCCAATGTGTCTAGAAATCCACTGCCCCTCTGTTCTGAGGCAGTTGTATAGGAGGTACAGAGGACAAAGTTTTTACATAGTTTGGAGGAATTCGTGAATTCAGTATGGGTCGGGCTTGAAGTGCCTCGAAGAAAGCGCGCGCACCCGAATCGCAAGCATATGGCTATATACGGACCGAGGACAGCTTGCTTACCGTCGTCGTCCTCGCCCTTGCTCCGTCCCCCTCCTTACTCCCCCCCCTTGGCTGGCCTCGGCGAGGAGGCAAGACACATTATGCGTCCCCTGGCCGGCCTCAGCGAGAAGGCAAGGCACAGTATGTGTCTCGCCTTCTCGCCGAGGTCATCTTGAACGCTTTGACCGCTCGCACCCCCCCCCCTTCAGACCGGGGGGGTGGGGCGGGGGGGGACGGGCAAACCCCTCCCCGAAGGGGAAGGAGGGGGAGAAGGAGGGAAGAGGAAGGGCGCTAGACTTAAGTCGGGCGTGTCCCTCAGCAGGAGGAATTGTCAGAAACAGTGAAAAGTTTGTTTGGGGGCGATTCTTCTACCATGTTTGGCTATGTTGGGGTATTGTTTGAATGTTTCTTCCGCCCACAATCCTCCTGTATGGGGACATGCGCGACCGAACGCTAGACCACCACAGCCCGGAGGGCTGGTGGGATTCCCGCCATGCCCGAGAGCAGGATCGTCCTCCCTCGGTGGCGGCAGCTGCCGGTACGCATTCGTCCTGGTGCCAACCCATGAGCCTAGCGCGAGCCCCGAGATCCCACCCAAAACAATCGACGACTTAGACGCATCCCTGGTCGGGGTCGGGAACGACCCCCCACACCCGATCGTACATCCCCGAGTCAGGCCCAAACCAGAAACCCTCCTCCTCCCTCCTCCTCCCTCCTCCTCCTGCTCCTGTCCTGTCCGACCAGAAACCCACGAAGTCGGTCAGAGGAGGAAAATATACCCATCCGCCCTCGTCGCAGCCGCTGGGTTCGCTTCGCAATCTTGGTCAGAACGCGCCCTGGGTGAGGTCCAGGGAGTACCGGTATCGGTACCTTCCCAGACCCCCGACGTCATGATTCTTTCATGACGCGACCCCCAGAGGTCTGGACCCATTCAACGGGATCGGCTTTTCATCCTGAGTCGTTGTTTGACGGTCCCGAGGGCCGGCAAGGGCCCCCATGGGCTGAAAATCTAGAAAAACCTTCCGTCGTGATTTTTTCATGACTCGAGGAGGTCTGGGTTTTGGTTTCCCAAAGTCGGGAAGTGGTGTTCCCTGCAACAGACACAAGCAACTCTGGATATATATATATATATATATATACACACACATACGCATGGGGAGGGTGCCTCCCAGACCCCCAAGCGCAGGATGGGGTGCGCCGCAGTGGGCAAGGGGGGGTCGCGACGCTTCCGCGCCCAGCGAGGCCATAGGTCGAGAGCTCCCTGTGGGCCACGAAGCGTGCGAGCGGTGTGCCGACATGGACATGCGGATGGCACGGGCACGGACGGGAGGCGGGAGGCGGGGAGGAGGAGGGCGAAGAGGCGCGGAGCGCTGCGGATCCAGAACGAGGACCTTGCGCCACAGGCCGGCAGCGAGCCTCGGCGGAAGTGAGAATGAGGAGGCTTTCTCAGAAGGCTCTGAAGTGCCCCGGCCTTCTGAGAAGTCTTCCGAGCCTTCCTCGAAGACACGGAAACAACCTCTCAGAAGGCGCGAGGGCTTCTGAAAAGTCCTGCCGCCCTCCGAGAAGGCCTTCTCCTTGTCACTTCCCCCCCTCGCTCGCCCCCGACGGATGGAGGAGGAGCGCGGGGAGGAGGAGGGCGAGGAGACGCGGAGCGCTGCGGATCCAGAACGAGGACCGTACGCCACAGGATGGCTAGGGAACGAGCAACCTTGGATTTACAATGGGAAACCATGCCAAGAAACACCCTGTTTGCCTCCAGGGTGCCCTGTTTTTGTTGGGGGGGTCGATGGTCTTGCTATTGAGAGCGTGACGTCCCCACACCCAAAATCAGTGGACGTCCTGGTGTCTCAGGACTGGGTCTCTTGTGGAAGGTTTCCTGTGGTCGAGTTCTTACTGTACGCCACAGGATGGCTTGATGGGCCTGTTGTCCACCACCACCACCACCATAAGCTGGGGGGGGGAGGTGGAGGACGAGGAAGAGGAGGACGAAGAGGAGGAGGAGGAGGAGGAGGAGGAGGAGGAGGAGGACCCCCTCCCCCTCCCACTTCTGGTGGTGGTGGTGGTGGAAAACTGGCCCATCTTGGCTGGGGAACAAGAAGCGTTGGATCTGCAGTCCAAAAGGTACTGAGATCAGGGCCGCGCTGGGCCCTGGAGGGGCTCCGGTCTGCGGGCCGTCCCCTCGATCTCTGGGCTTTCAAGCCGGGCACGTCCCTCCACAGGAGGAAGGTTCAAGGGCAGTAAAACATACAGCCTGGTGACGATCCTTCGTGCTCTGTGGGTGATGTCTTGATTATGTTTGGGCCATGGCTCTGTTGGTGATGTTCGGATTCTGTTTGGGCCAGGCTTCCTCTGTCTTCCAAGACCGGCCTGTAGGGGGACATGCCCGACCAAAATCTAGGTCGTGGAGCCATCACGCAGGTCGTTGAAAGCACGTAGTTTTGGATTCCAGATCCCAATCTATTTGAAGAGCCTTCCTACTTCAACAATATGTATATTGCGAAGGCCTTACGGCTGGTGCCGCCGACCCTGAAGACGGCGACGACGAGGATGTTGAGGAGCAGGTGGCGGAGGACGCTAGGGAGCAGGAGGGGCGAGGAGGAGGAGTAGGAGGAGGGGGGAGGAGGAGGACGAGGCGGGGGGGGAGGGACGAGGAGGGGCAATCTGTATGTTGTGTGTTGTGTTATTCGTTGGGCGGGCCCGGACCAAATCTACTTTGTCCGCCTTTCTGCGTCATGTTTCTGCCTACTTCTTCCGACCGGCGGGTGCTCACAGCAGATGCTCATTGTGGCCAGAGGATCCCCGTCGTTCATTGTTCAGCGTTGCCCGTGGTATAGCCCGATGGCTGCATGGGAGGGCGCCTCCCCCCCCGGGGCGCGCTGCCGAGGCCGCGCCACCTCCGGCTCGAACCCACCGTCCAGGCGGGCGCCCGCGCGCCCGCACCCGCCGCTTGGGCGGCGGGTGGCGTTCGCGTCGTGAACGCCGCCGTTTGTCGTCGTCGTCGTCGTCGTTGTCGTCGTCGTCGTCGTTGTCGTCGTGGTCGTCGTCGTCGTCGTGATCGTCGTCGCGGAGGCCAGCACAGTGCAGAAGCCGTGCGCCAGCCCCTGGCACGGTGCTCGGGCACCACTGCCGCCACGGAGCCGCGTTTCTCCGACAGCACGCGTGGGCAGAAGAGTGCGCACCCCTTCGCGGAGGGGGCCCCCAAACGGGGTGGTGACCACACCGTGTGGTGAGTCGGTGGGGATTCGAGGTCACCGCACGGTTTTGGGACTCCGGTCGTTCTCCGAGGACGTCTCGGGCGGTTGGGGCCTCCGAGGTCCCAAGACCGTGCGGTGACGGACCGTGCGGTGAGGTCTTTTGGGGTTCCAAGGTCACGGCACGGTCTGTCACCGCACCGTTTCTGGATTCCGAAGCAAACCCTTCGCGGAGGGCAGCAGAGGCAGGTTAATCGCCCTTCTCTCGAGGAAGAGCAACTTTCACGAGGATGACCTTTTGGAGCTCCTCGCGGGTTCCTGGGATCCGCGCGGAGCTCCAAAAGTTTAGGCTTGTGCTGTTTTCGCTGTCTCTATTCACAGCCTCGGGGGAGGGGGGAGCATTCGGGTTGTGGGCCCCTGCGGCATCACAGAGGGTCCCACACAGGCTCGTGAGAGCAGGCCCAAGACGCGCCCAAGACGGTCCAGGCTAGCTTCCAAGACAATCTCTATACTCGAGACGGTTCCAGGACAGCCCAACACTGCACCAAGCGCTGCCCCCACACTTCCCACAACATACCATAGCATTCGCAAAAGACGCCGCGGGACGCCAGAGGGCCCCAAGGATTCCCCAGGGCGGTCCAGAGAGGATCCCAGGAGGGGCTCCGCGAGAAGCCCAGATTGTGCTCGTCCGCACGCGCGTGAGGGGGTGACGACGTCGATGGCGGCGGCGGCGGCGACGACGGAGAGGACTCTAACAACAGGACAAGCCACCAATTCCACGAAGAAGACAGTAATGGCGAGGACCAAAGGGGAATCTCACATGGAGACGAATGGTATGCACCATTGAGGCTACGGCTCTGCGCTCACTGTTCTCGTTGCGTTTTGTTGCATTGAAGGGCGTCTGGTCATGCTAATTCGGCAGTGTTGACTTGCACGACGCTAACTCTCTGATGCCTCGCTCGGTGTTGAACTGCAGCGCAATTCCAATGACTTGCATTGTTTCACCTTGCATTCGCATCGTTTTGCCTGGGAGGACGCCTATACATCCTAGGTTCCAGCTCGGCCCATGTTCCCTACGAACCCTTGCGCTCTTGATCAATTCGTGTGTGTACGCGCGCTTGTATATGTTTGGTTCTCGTTTGAAAAGAGCACTGCGGTCGCGACCCCTCCCCCTCACCCCCACACCTCCTGCCTCCTCCTGCGCTGCTCCCTGGGTGGCTGCGAACTGCGCAACTGTCGATACTGTCGTGGGCTCGTGGGATGTCCAGTGGAGTTGGGGGCCACGCGGACCCATCGGGGACCTCGCTGCTCCTGGGGTGGCTGCGAACTGTACTGCGCAACTGCCGCCACGTTCGTTAACTCTTGGGAGGTCCAGTGGAGCCGGGTACCGCGCGGAGCCAGACGGTCCCTTTGGTGGCTGCGAACTTGCGAACTGCGCAATGGCCGCCACGCTTGTGGGCTCCTGAGAAGTCCAGCGGAGTCGGGGGCTGCGCGGGCCTAGACGTGGCCTCGCTGCGCCCATGTGTGGCTGCGAGCTGCGCAGCCGTCGCCACTCTCGTGAGCTCGTGGGAGGTCCCGCGGAGTCGGGGGGCCACGCCGGCCCAGACGGGACTTAGATCTGTTCCTCCTCCTCCTCCTCCTGCTCGCGAGCTGCACCAATGGTCGCCACGCTCGTTGGCTCCCTTGGAGGTGCAAAGGTGGAGGGGGGCCACGCGGAAATTTGGGGAGCCGAGGCCTCCTGCTCCTCGGTGTGTTGCGAGCGGCGCAGCTGTCGCCACTTTCCGTGAGCTCCTGGGAGGCACGGCGGAGCTCAGGGCAGCATAGCTGGCGATGTGCTGTTTTGTATCTCGAGCGTTCATGCAATTATTCGGCTCGCGTGGAGAAGGGGTTGGTTACGTCTCGGGCAACTATCGAAGACACCTACTGCGAATGGCCGCCGCCCCCTTCTTGTTGGAATCGCCCATGTGGCCGAGCGGTGTGGCACGAGCTCTGCCAAGCTATCGGACCATGTGTTCCGTGTTCCCCCAGCCGTTGTGGAGATTTTGCGGGGACCAATTGGGGGAGGATGGCGGGGAAGATCAGGAAGAGCAGGAGGAGGAGGAACAAACGCAACAAGCTCGCACCTAATGTTGGTCTAATGTAAGGAGGAGGAGGAGGCGGAGGAGGAGGAGGAGGAGGAGGAGGCGGAGGAGGAGGAGGAGGAGGATAGATGTGGTGGGTGGCAATTGGTGCCTGGAATGGTAGGTGGTGGCACGAATGCCTTGAGATGGAGGTACGGGTCACCCCCCCCTACGGCCGTCTTCGTTGGCCGAGGGACCGTAGGGGGGTCCTCGGCCCCCTCCGGTGCCTATTGACGGCAAAATGGAAGGTTGACTGGTGGGAGCGGGAACCCTCGCAACCCCATTGATGGAAGCTGCGAGGGGTGTGAGGCCTGATGACGGTCCTCACCGACGAGGCCTAATGACGGTCCTCGCCGAGGGGAGGGGCGAGAGGGAGGGGGGCCACTCCGGGTGTCGATGCCGCCCGCGATGCCTCTCGCTCATGAGGCGGGATTCCGCGATGCCTCTCACTCCTGAGGAGGGGGAGGAGGAGGAGGAGGAGGAGGAGGAGGAGGAGGAGGAGGAGGAGGGGGGGCATCTTGGGAGCCTCTGGGGGCACTGTTGGGGCCTCCTGGGAGCTTCATGGAGGCATCTTGAGGGCCTTCTTGGACCTCTTTTGGGCCTTGTGGGGGCTTCTCGGGGGCTTGTTTTGGCAGTCTCAAGGCATGCATGGCCCGTCTAACGCCGTCGGAAGCCGTCTGGGGGGGCTCTCTGGGCAGATTTGGGGCCCTCTTGGGGTGCTCCAGGCCGTCTTGGAGGCTACCTTGGGCGTCTTGGAGGCCTCTTGGGCCGTCTTGGGGCCATCTTGGAGGCCTCTTGGGTTGTCCTGGTGCAATCTTGAATGCCCCTTGGGCGATCTTGGGGGGCTCGGGCCGTCGGAAGGCCTAAAAGAAGCAAATGCCAAATTCTTGCAAAAACCTGATGGTTTTGACCCTTCGGGTCTTCCCGGAGGCCATCTTGTGGGCTCTTGGGCCGTCTTGGAGACCTCATCGGGGCCTCTTGGTCCGTTTTGGGCCATCTTGGGCTGTCTTGGTGGGCTTCTCTGGGCCGACGTGGGGCCCTCTTGGGGTGCTCCAGGGCCGTCTCGGAGGCCATCTTGGGCGTCTTGGAGTCCTCTTGGGCCATCTTGGGGCCCTCTTGGGGCCGTCTTGGGGGCATCTTGGGCCGTTCTGGGCCCATTTTGGAGGCCCCTTGGGCGACCTCGAGGCGATCTTTGGGGGCTCTTGGGCCGTCTCGAGCCGAAACAAGTTCCACAGTCGTTCAAAAACCCACGGACCATCAATGATGTTGGCCTCTTCGGGCGTTCCTGAAGGACCTCTTGGAGGCCTCTGGGGCTGTGTTGGAAGCCTCTTGGGGGCCTCTTCGGCCGTGTTGGCCCGTCTTGGAGGCTTTTTGGGCGGACTTGGGGGTATCTTGGACCCTCTTGGGCCGTCTTGGAGGCCAACTTGGACCATCTTGGGCGAACTTGGAGGCCATCTTCGGCCATCTTAGCCGTCTTGGATGCCATTCTGGGGCGTTCCTAGTGGCCAGCTCGAGGTCTCAAGGGGAGTTCTTTTACAAAAAGAGTCAAAGTCAAGCCGAGCACAGGGTTTAGCATGCCAGGCACCCCTGTGGCAAGGCAACAGGGGCGGCGGATATAGTGTCATTCGGCCCATCCCGCTACCGTGCCTGGGTTGTTGGTCAGATGCCCTTTGGATGCCTGTGAGGACCTATTGGAGAACCACTCGGAAGCCTCTTGGAGGCGGTCCTGGGGGTAGTTGAGGGCGTCTCGGGGGCCTTTTGGGGCATCTTGTGGCCTGATTCGGGCCTGTCGGGACCTCTTGGGGCCTCTTGGGGACGCCTCTGGGGGCATCTTGGGGCCATCTTGGGGCGGAGGGCTCAAAATGTCGGACGACGACGAAGACGACTACGACGACGACGACGACGACGACGACGACGACGACGACGACGACGAGGAGGCCCCCTGTGAGACTCTTGTGGCGCTCTTGGGGCCTCCTGGGAGCTTGCTGGGGGCCTCTGTGAGCCGTCTTGGGAGCCTCGGGCCTCTTGGGGGTCTCTGGTCTTCTTGGGGACCTCTCTGGCCGCGTTGGGGCGTTCCTGGGAGCCCGGAGGCCATTTTGGGCGTCTTGGAGGGCTCTTGGGCCGTCTTGGGGCCCTCCCGTGGCCTGCTTGGGGGCCTCCGGGGCCGTCATGTGGCCAGCTTGGAGGCGTCCTGGACGATCTGGGGGCGTCGGAAGGGCGAAAACCGAAAACGAAATGATTATTCGAGAAACCGAAAACGAAAAGGAAATAGTTTTTTTTCGCCTCTTCGGGCGTTCATGGAGAACCTCTGAGAGGCCTCTTGGGCCGTCTTGGAGGCATCTTGGGGGCGTCTTATGTCATTATGGGGTCATCTTGGGAGGGTTTGGGTGCATCTTGGCCCGTCTTGGAGACATCTTACGGTCATCTTGGGCTGTCTTGGGGCCCCGAAAATGGTCGACGAGGCCTGTTGAGGGCACCGGGCATAGGGAGTGGGGACTTCCGGAGCCATTTTGGGGCCTCCATCGGGTTCTGCGGGGGATTATGACGGGGTGGTCTGGCCATTGTGGATTTGCAGGGCGGGCTTTCGGATGTGATTTTATAGCATCAAAGAATTTGTTCATGTATTTTCTCGATAAATATATATATATATATATACACACATACAAATACAAGACTGCAGTGGCGCTTCGCGCCGTGCACCTTGGTCCTTGAAGTTTGGTATGCAGGCGGAATAGCAGGAAGGTCAAGCCGATATTTTAGCGATAACTCCTTGTTGCCTTTTCCGGCATCGCCGCTATAATAATGTTATTCGTTATCTTTCCTCCATGCTTCTTGTTTCTCATTTTCGCCATACCCTGCGCATTCTCCCCATCCTCCTCAGCTCTTTTTTGCGGAGGCTCCTCCTTGGAGAGCCTCTGGGGGCCTCACAAAAGTTGTTTCAGGCTTTCTTAAGGCCTTCTGGAGGCCTCCTGGGCGTATTCTGGGGGCTTCCTCGGGCCACCCTGCCTCCAACCGCCATATCCCTGAACGACCGGGTCACGTTTTGGAATGCTTCAGAGGGTGTCTTGGGGCCATTTTGGGCCGCCATGGGGCTCTCTGAGGGCCATCTTGGACCCGTGTTGTGCCGTTTGGGGGCTCTCTTGGATTACTTGGAAGCTCTTTCGGATGGTTGCGGGCCGAATTTGGAGCCTCCCAGGCGGCTTCGGACGCCCAGAAGACCGCCGTCTTGGAGCGTCGGGAAGCCGAAAAGAGGAGAACCCCAAAATTCAGCAAAAACCAAAAGAAAGTCATTGTTGTTGCCTCTTGGGGCCTGCTTGGGAGTGCTCTTGGAGGCCTCTTTGGAGCCGTCCTGGAGGCCTCTTGGGCCATCTTGAGGTCACGTCGGTCACTCTTGGAGCGCTCTTGTGCTGTCTTGGGGGTCTCTGGGACGTCTCCGATGACCCCCCTGATCGCCCTAGGTGTGCTGGGAAGGCTTGGCAAAACGCCCTGCGAGGCCCGGGGGGCCGCTTCGAGGCCCGTACGGAGGGTCCCAAAGCCCCAGATCCCGGGAGTCCGGTTTTGGAGGGGGGGTCCCCCCGCCCCGGCGTATACAAATATAGGAAAAGTAATGTGTGTATATGTACATACATATATAGAGAGAGAAGGAGAGAGAGAGAGAGAGAGACACACACACATAGATACACATGTCCTGCAGCGTCGGAAGTGTTCAGCATGGGCACCGCCCCAGGTGTGTGCGTCGTCGTCCTCGCTCCTCTGGAGCGCTGACGGAGAGGGGAGCGAAAGCACTTTTCTCCTTCGGCGGCGAAGGCAGAGCTGGCTGCACCAGCGAGGGAGCTGGACGGGGGCACCGAAAAGCGAATTGGCCAGCGTGCAGGAGAGGGGGAAAACGGGGGGAGGCGGGTGGCCGCGGGGAGGGGGGGAAGAAGGAGAGGCCACTCGAACGAAGGATTGCAAAAAGGATTGCAAAAAAACCCTTTTGAACGAAGGATTGCAAAAAAACCCTTTTGAACGAAGGATTTTGTTTGCAATCCTTTTTGCAATCCTTCGAGGGGCGGACGAGGGGAGCGTATACGCACTTCTCCTGCAGCACCCCGGGGTGTTCCAGCAGGGGCGCCGGCTCTGGGTGTGTGTGTCGTCGTCCTCGCTTCCTCCTCCTCCTCCTCCTCCTTCCTCCTCCTCCTCCTCCTCCTCTCCTCCTCCTCCTCCTCCTCCTCCTCTCCTCCTCCTCCACCTCCTCCTCCTCCTCCTCCTCCTCCTCCTCCTCCTCCTCCTCTCCGGGGGGCCGACGGAGAGGGGATCATGGTATGCAGTGGGGGCGCGCATCAAGAAGCCATCTGTTTTTCGTCAAGGTACCCTGGGTTTCTTCGCTCCCCGCGCTGCGCGGTGGCTCCCGCAACTGTGGAAGAAGCTGCTGCGCTCAGGATGCTCAGGTCTTCCTCTCGCGCGCGGGTCTTCGGGGTCGTGTTTCTTGCGAAGGTTTCCTGCGGCCGCGCATGCACTGTACACATGTACAGTCGGTCCGAGGTATAAGATCGAGGTTGGTTCGGGGAGGGTACCCTCGTGTTCTTCGTGTTTGTTGGGTGTTCTTGTGCCTCCTGGGGAGGGTGCCCTTGGATGGTCTGTTAGTTTTGGCCGACGGGGGGTCTCATGTTCTTGAAGGATGTTCTTCTGGCCTAGGTCCGACTGTATCCTGACGCATTCCAAGTGGTCCCGCAGGTTCGCCGGCTCCAGCGGTGTGCGCCGTCGTCCTCGCTCGCTCCTCCAAGGGCGCCGACGGAGAGGGGAGCGAAGGACTGCAAAAAACCCAGGGTTTTTTGCAATCCTTCGGTTTTCTGCAATCCTTCGGTTTTCTGCAATCCTTCGGTTTTTTTGCAATCCTTCGGTTTTTTCCAATCCTTCGGTTTTTTTGCAATCCTTCGGTTTTTTGCAATCCTTCGGTTTTTTTGCAATCCTTCGACATGCGCAGCATGATCCTGTGACGCATCCCAAGCGGCTCCAGCAGGGGCGCCGGCTCTCCGGCGGTGTGCGCCGTCGTCCTCTGCGAGGGGCCGCGGAGAGCAGCGGCCGAAGGGTTGCAAAAAAACGAAGGATTGCAAAAAAAACGAAGGATTGCAAAAAAACGAAGGATTGCAAAACAAACGAAGGATTGCAAAAAAACGAAGGATTGCAAAAAAAACGAAGGATTGCAACAACAAAAAAACGAAGGATTGCAATCCATCGCCCCCTGGGCGCGATCGGTTTTTGTGCCGAGCCGCCCAAAGCAGATGCTCAGAGCCCCGAATCATCCGGGGTAACTCGGGTCAGGGCTAACTCGGGTTCGTGTTTCGGGATGCCGACCCCGAGTTACCCCGGGCCCGAGTTGCCCCGGATCTTTCGGGCGTCCAGAGCCCCGAATGATCAGGGGTAGCTCGGGTCAGGGCTAACTCGGGTTCGTTTTTCGGGAACCCAAACCCGAGTTACCCCGGGCCCGAGTCACCCCGGATAACTCGGGCGTCCAAGATTCGGCACGAGCGAAAGGGGTACGGAAAGAAGGGGTGTAATGCCCAACAGCAGTTCTCGTTCATTCTGAACGGGACTCGCTGTCCACGCCGCCGCGGCCTGTGTCGATTCGAGACAGAAGGCCGCCTGCCCAACAGCGGCCGCTGTTGGTTTGGGACAACATTTGTTGTTGGGCACTGTGCCAATCTTTTTCTGTACCCACTTCGGGCGTCCAAACATATGCCCCCCAGCCGCCGACAGCTCCCGAAAGTTGCCGATGATCAGTCAGGCGGCTGCAAACATGGATCAAGGGGGCGTGGATCAGCGACGGGTCCCGTTTCCACAGGACACCGCGGATTTCCGCCGTCGAGCGAGGCGGCACCGGCCGCATTTTCGGGAGGGCACCTTCTCCGATCCATGGATTTGGCGACCGCGCGCCAAATCCATGGATCGCCAATCCACGTTTGCGCGCCCCCGACATGCGGGGGGAATCTGTTTCGGCGTGGGAGTCGGCTGCGAAAGCATGGCGCGACTGACTGGTCGTGTGTCCACTTTGCGTGCTTCCTGCTCGCGCACCGTTTGGTTTGGCGTTGGCTTCCCCGACTTCTCCTCTTCTTCCTCATCCTTTGGTACACATCAGCCGGACATGCTTTGCAGAGCCTGCTTCGGATGGAGGGCCGAAGAGCGCCTTCGCAGGCGCAGTCGTCTTGCTTCCAACCTGCTCGCGCGCCGTCTGGCGCAATGCTTCTGACCTGACCCGAACCGGTGCACCAGCGGATCGAATTCCTGCCCCCCCTCTCACCACGCACCAAACCACCCCAACCCAACCCGAAGGCTTCACTTTGCAATCCATTTCCAGTGTGGGGGGGTCGGGGAACAGTCATGGGCCCTTCTCAATGAGTCAAGGGCAACGATGGGGGGCGGATAGGCATAGGGGGGGATGCATCGACCCCAAATCGTCCACTCATCGCCACTAGGGGCCCGATAGCCCAATCCCGCCCAGGAGCGGGCAGATTCACTATCGACGGCCCGATCTATCGCCGATTCCAGGTCGATATTCCCCGCCTACGTTAGTACCCTCCGATCGCTGCCCCTCAATTAAGATGCAACTCTAGCATCCGCGCAGGTACATCCGTGGTCGATCTGGCATAATCTGACATAGTCCCGTTTGATTCCGTTCATCATGTTTAATTTGGTTACGTCGGGCTTCATTTGGGATTCAATCCCACTTGATTCGGCTTCAGGGCCCCTCGGGCGGCTTCAATAGCCCGTAATCGTTCTTACGAAGACTACCCAGCATGCCCGGGAACCTGGGCGTTCCTCATCGGGGAGCTATCGCCGATTATCGGCGATGTATCGTCGATTTCATGCCGTGGTTTCCCTCACTCGCGTCTATCTTTCGAGGAACGCAAACAGGCGCGACTTGGAGGGCGGTCCGGCGCCGATCCAGGAAGTCCGCGCGGAGGTCCCCGAAAATTGTTGCCTATGCCCATAGGTTCCCTCGCTTCTCCCCTCGCTTCTTGGCCCGCCCCCCACTTGCTTCGGTCGCAAATCAAGGAAGCCGTATGTACCCTGGCGATTCCGTCACTAGCGTCGATTGGCGTCTGGGAGTCGATGAGAAAGCGCCGATGTAGCGTCGGCTTGCGTCGATTAGCTTCGACTTGACGTCGATCAGTGTCGATTTAGCGCCGACCAGCGTCGATTCGCCAGAGCCGACAGGATGGTGCGGGAGGCTCCCGTGAGTTGCCACCGAAACTTGCCGGCCGCGCAGTCAAGCGCTGAGCAACATCTCGTGGGCGCTCGCCACGCTCCAGCGGGCGGGGCGGGGCGGGGAATGCCAGACAGTGGCAGGAGGAGATCGACCACTCGACAAAGCAGGGCTCACAGTGAGCCTGAAAAATCATCATGAGCTGACAACTACAGTCAACCCGCATAATAGGCATGGGCAACCTTCTCAAGGGTACCGTTGCATCCGTCCCCGTCGGCCCAGCCTTAGCGACTTTCGCTGGCCAACCGCCTTCGAAAAACGTTGGCATGGTCCTTTTCAAGTGTGTATGTGTGTGTGTGTGTTGTCGGATAGGGGGTCCCCGCTGGAACGGGGGCCCCCTTCGGGGTCCGAGAACTCGCACCCATACCTATCGTGCCTTCACCTTACCGTTCTCCATTCCTCCTCCCTATCTGTCTGAGTAAGTACTATTCCTTCGTCATAGCATGCTTCAGCCACCTGCAGGCAACACGAAAAGGCGGAGGATCGCCGAAGGAAGAGATCGCCGAAGCAGGAGGGGGCGGAGGAGAAGCGGGAGGTTGGGGAGGCCCAGCGACGGACGCGGGTGAGGAGGAGTGGGAGGTGTAGTCAGGATGGTGGGTAGGATGGAGGTGGAAGGAGGGAGGCAGGAGGAGCAGAGAAGGAAAGGAGTAGAGGAGGACTGCATTGTAATGCTAGTGGTTGGTGGATGGTGAAAATATGCATGTACTACAAAACGTTGAGAACAAAAACTACCAACGGCATCAAACAATAACTAGTTGGAGCTGAGGAGGTAAGCTGGATGCATGAGGGAGGACCAGAAAAGAGGATGGACTGGCGAGGACGAGGTGGGAGAGGGAGGAGGGAAGGGGAGGACAGGGAGGAAGGAGGAGGGAGCATTTTGGCAGGATTTCAACACCATGAGCGCTAGCAGCAGGGGCGGATGGTGGGCTACTCGACAGGCGCATCTGGTGCGCGCCCCGAGCCGATTCGTTTTGGCGATTCGATCCGGAGGGCATCGACCATACACCTACACCGATCTTGACCGTGAGCATGCTCTGAAATTGCTTGACTGAGGTGGCAACAACAACCAAATCTGGCAAGGTATTACACACTCGAACACCACCCAAGCACGACGGAATAAATAATCTGGTGTTCGCAGCGCTCGCAGAACACATTAATCTACTGAATGCCTCGCGAGGCCGATGCCGGGCCCAGGATCGGTGCAGGATGCCCGGAGATCCAGCGTCTTGATGGTTTCCGAGCCCGGTTTTCGTCCCTGGTCGTTCTGGGACGGTGTCGGGGCCCAGCGAGGGCCCCCAGAGGCAGAACAGTGAGAAGGACCTCCGTCGGAGGAGCAGGAGGTCAGGACAGTGATGCGTTCCACGTTCCAGGGCTTCCAATGCTTGCAGGATTTGCTAGACGTGCTAATTTTCGACACGGGCTGCAGAAGCGAGGGCCGCCAGATACCCCGGGAAATCCTGGAACGCATGCTGATCCAGTCCTGGCACAGCATCATTTTCGTCCTGTTCCGCTCTGATTTCTTCACTGCGCCTGAGGTCCCAGGGTTCCGCTTAGGCTGTTCCGCTTCGGCGGGCGCGTTCAAGGAGGACGGCCCAGGGAAAACGGGGGGAGAGGCGACGACGGCGGCGACGACGAAGACGACGACGGCTCAAACGAAACAGCCTCCCGCACACGCAGACAGGGTCAGCGGATTACGGCCGGTGCTGCCGACCCTGGGTGACGATCCCCACGATGGAAGAGGCATTCGGGAAGGTCGGGATCAGACGCTCCCAAGAGTGCCCACGAGACTGCACGAGGCCCCCAAGAGGTGCCCAAGAACCCCCACGAAGTTTTTGGGGCGTAATGGGAGCCTTTTTGGAGCCTCCTGGGACTTCCTGGCTATCTCTTGGGAGCATGGCATAACGTCATGCTCGTCCTGTTCCGTCCTGGTTTCTTCACTACGCTGGAGGTCCCAGGGTTCCGCTTAGGCTGATCCGCTTAGGCTGTTCCGCTTTGGTTGGCGCGCTCAAGGAGGACGGCCCAGGGAAAAGGGTGAGCGACGACGGCGACGACCAGTCAAGCGAAACGGCATCTCGCACACGCGGACAGGGTCGACGGAGCTCTTCACTGCGAGGCGGGGATTTATCCATGTCCACCGCCTGGCAACCGACGTCCTGGTGACCCAGCGGACAGTGGATGTGGATAGATGTGGGCCCGAATTCATACACGTATTATATATATATATATATATGCACAAGTATATCCATCCATACACACATATACAATTATATACACATACAGGTCCATATCCATAGTCATATCTACATCCACCACCTGTGGAGGATCCTGCAGAGCCAGGGGTGCACTGGCCCGGGCTTGGTGTGCAGTTTCCTGCAGGATCCTGCGGAATTCTGCAAAGCTGGACTAACCTTGTTCTGGATTGACCCAGGTCAGTAAACCTTAGGCGATGCTGAAGAAAACTTAAGTTTTCGGCCAGAGTCTCGATTATTCTTACCGTTCCAATGCAAATCCCAAGATTTTGATAGAAGTTCTGGGTTTTATTCAATTTCTGAGACTATGAATTTCTTAACCCATGATTTCTTAAGCATTTCGCAGGGTGTAGACCCCCGAAACCGACCCCCTACTTGAAGCGCCGCTGCGGTTGCTGAGGAGACATGTGGGCTGTAAGCGGATGCCTAGGTGGTCCAGCATAACTTGTTAGTGGGTCATGTGTTCCCGACAAGGCTAGTGGATGTAGGGTTCCGGGCGAAGTGGGCTCCGCCCACTTCGAGGAGCCGGCAAACCCATCCAAGACACTTAGCGCACGTGCACCCTATAGGCTAGGTTAGTCTAGGTATAAGCCACCTTAGCTTCCACCTGTAACTCCACCATCTACTCAGCAACTCAAGCGGTGATCAAACACTCCCCATGGGCATGGTGTGGGCCCCATTGGCCGATGTACCTCCCTAGATGGGGACATGTGCTGTTCCTTCGGGTTTCGAGGGGCATATCCCCAACTTTGTTGCTGAGATGGTGGGGGTATGGATGGGGATGGGTATAGGGGATGGGGCGACTCCAAGGACTCCAGCCGGAAGGGGAGGACTCCACCGGGAAGCAATTTTCCCGTCCCCTGGCGATCACGGGCGTGACCGGGGGTCACGTCACGATGCGTGCATGCGCCGTCTGGGAATGCTCAGGGATGGCTACAGTGAGAGCCCATGCCAAGAAACACCCTGCTTGCCTCCAGGGTGCCCAGGGTTTCTTTGGTTTCGGTGGTTTTGTTATGGAAAGCGTGACGCTCCCACGCCAAAATCCATGGACGTCCTGGGATCTCAGGGTTGGGTTTTTTGTGGAAGGTCTCGTGTGGACTGGTCTCCACTGCATCTCCTGCCCTTTCGTCCCCCCCGAGCTGGGTCGTTTTGGGGCGTCGGCCGTCCCTGTGGTTGTGCGTCTTGTCGGGGCGATCCCAATGGGTACGGTTATGATGTTCTAGTCTATATTAGCCTTGAGCACCAGAAAGAATCTCGAGCACCAAAAAAGTATCCAAACTCGAGGGTGTTCACGTGTCGGGCCCTGGGAGACACTCGTCCGACACTGTATCGACACTCTTTCGACACTTTTCCGAGTGCTCGAAATTATTGAATCGCTTCGCTCATTCCGCCGGCCCGTGATATGGCATCGCTGGTTTTTGTCTGTGTGTTCGTTGCCCATGTTGCGCTCTTGGGGGCGGGTGTCGTTCGGACGCGTTGCGTGGGGAGTTTTGATGGTGAAGCAGTTCCCTGGGGGTCGTCTCTCGATGGGGCGAAATAGAGTCGTCGTCAAGATGCTTCTTTGGGGGGCCTCTTGGGGTCTGTTGAGAGGCCGTTCGGGGGCGCCTGGGAGACATGTTTGAAGCCTTCTGGGGCTTCTTTTGGGCCTCCTGGGAGTCTCCTGGGGCCTCTTGGCGACATCTTGGGGCCTCTTGGAGGCCTCTTGGGGCCTCTTTGGGACCTCCTGGGCGCCTTCTGGGACGGAGGGCTCCATTTTTGAGTTCTCGGTATCCCTCCTGAGTCCCTCTTGGGCCCGTCTTGGGGCCTCTTGGTCCGTCTTGGGCGGCACTTGGGCCGTCTTGAGGGCTCTCTTGGGTCGTTTCGGCGCCGTCTTGGGAGCTTCGTGGGCCGTCTTGGAGCGGTCTTGGGGGCCTCTTGGGCCGTCTTGGAGCGTCCGGAAGCCGAAAAAGCCAGAACACAAAAAACATAGAAAAAACCAATGAAAATCAACGATTTTGGCCTCTTGGGGCTCTCTTCGGAGGCCTCTTGGAAGGCTCTTGGGGCGTCTTGGAGGCCTCTTGGGCTGTCTTGGGGGCCTTTTGGGCCGTCTTGGGGTCATCTTCGGCGTCTTCGAGCGCTCTTTGGGCGTCTCGGGGGCCTCTTGGGCAGTCTTGGGGGCCTCTTGGGGCACTCTGAGCGCGCTCTGGGGAGCCTGAGAGGCCGCACCCAGAAGGAAAACCATCTCTGAGTAGACTTGGTCGGGCGGCGGTCGGGCGGCGGTCGGGCGGCGACCGGGCATTGGTCGGGGTACTTTTCGCCGGGGGACCCCCAGGGGCCGCCCCGCGCGCGCGAACTAGAAATACTGTTAATACTGTTAACCAGTTACCGGAGATCTTAGCACGCCCTGGTCCTTTCGACACTTTTCCGAGTGCTCGAAATTATTTCAGAGATGTGGTCCTTAAGTGCGATGGGAGCAACATAAGGCTTGCTGTTCGCGCCGCCGCAGGCCTGGTCCACTTGAGGCAGAAAAAGGCCGCCTGCCTAGCAGTGGCCGCTGTCGGTTTCGGACCACGCTTGCTGCTGGGCATCGTGCCCACTTCTTCTTCCTGCCCATTTCGGGCGTCCAGATCTGGGATCAAGTCGGGCGCGTCCCTCGACAGGAGGAATGTTCAAAAATAGTCAAACCATAGCATAGGGGACGTTTTTGTTTTGTATTGTATTATTGTAGATTTGTTCCAAGGTTTTTTTCTGGGTATCTTGAATTTGTCGTCCAACATCCGCCTGTAGGAGGACACGCCCGACGTAAATCTGGCAGGCTCCGACTGCTCCCGGCCCGCGGGGCCCTCGGCGCCGGCGCGCGTCTGCGAGCTCGGCCCGAGCGGCGGGGGTGGGGAGGTCGACGTGCTGCTGCTGCAGGCGGCTCGCGCCGCGCCCCCCGCGTGTGGTGTCTTCTCTCTCCATGAGTATCTCCTGCCCCTCCGTCCCCCCGAGCTGGGTCGTTTTGGGGCGGTGGCCGTCCCTGTGTTTGGCTACCGTGGAGGCCCATGCCAAGAAACACCCTGCTTGCCTCCAGGGTGCCCTGGGTGTCTTTGGTTTCGATGGTTTTGCCATGGAAAGGGTAGCGTGCCCACACCAAAATCAAAGGACGTCCTGGGTTCTCAGGGTTGAGTTTCTTGTGGAAGGGTTTTCGTGATCGAACTCCTACTACAATTGCCACTGTGTCGGCGCGAATCGTGCCTCCGGCGCCCTGGGTTTCTTGGGTTTCGCTGGTTCTGCTATCCAGACCCCCGACGTCATGATTGTTTTGCGACGCGACCCCCAGAGGGCTGGACCCATTCCCCGCGACCGGCTTTTCATCCTGAGTCGTTTTTCCACGGCCCCGAAGCCCCGTAAGGACCCCCAGAGGCCGAAAATTGGAAAAAACCTTCCGTCGTGATTTTTTCTCCGCGCCAGGGGGGTCTGGGTATGAGAGAGCGTCCCTTCGTTCCCCCCCCCGAGTTGGGGTCGTTTTGGGGGCCTTTGGCCCTCCCTGTGGTGCTTGGGCCTCTCTGGGAGGCTTCCCGCCGCTACGGCCGGAGGCCCCGCCAGAGCTGATGCGGGCCGGGGCACGGCCTGGTCCTCCCTCCTCCTCCTCCTCCTCCTTCCTCCTCCTCCTCCTTCTCCTTCCTCCTCCTCCTCCTTCTCCTCCTCCTCCTCCACCTCCTATTTCTCGCTCTCCTCCTGGCCCTCCTCCTCCTCCACCACCTCCTCAGCGCCCTCCTCCTCCTCCTCCTCCGCCTCTTCCTCCTCCGCCTCCTCCTCCTCCTCGCCCTCCTCCTCCCCTCCTCGCCCTCCTCCTCCTACTACTCCTCCTCCTCCTCCTCGCCCTCCTCCTCCTCCTCCTCCTCCTCCTCCTCGCCATCCTCCTCCTTCTCCTCCGCCTCCTCCACCTCCTTCTCCTCCGAGCTGCCCCCCACGCCATCCCGGCCCTCCTGGTCCTCCAGGTCCTCGTCCTCTGGGGCCACGTTTGGATGGGATGGCAGAGCTTATCTCGGCTTGTACGATTCGATTTCATTGGGCTCCGATTCCGATTCGATGCGACTTCGGGTCCCGATCTGGGTCGTTTTGGGGCCGTCCCGATAGGACCCCCTCCCAGTCCTCTTTCCTCTGCCTCAGGGGCCATGTCCAGGGGGGATCCCAGAGCCCCTCGAGTCGTAAAGCATGACGGGCGGTTTTTGGCTAAGTGCTATGTTCGGCCTCTGGAGGCCGTCACCGAGTCTCGGGGCCGTCAAGAAACGACTCTGGATGAAAAGCCGGTCATGACAAAATCATGGAAAGAGCGTGCTATACCGCTGCTGGCGGAAAACCCCCGGGGGGGTCACTACCGGTTCGAACCCCTCCCCCCCCCCCTCTGGAAAACCGGGGGGGGTCACTACCGGTTCGAACCCCTCCCCCCCCCCCCCCAGTTCATCATGAAAAGGGGGGGGGGTCACTACCGGTTCGAACCCCCCCCCTCCCCCCCCGAACTCGAAAACCGGGGGGGGTCACTACCGGTTCGAACCCCCCCCCCCCCTCGAAAACCGAGGGGGGTGCGGACAGTGGTGGGGACGGTGGTGGTGGGGACAGTGGTGAGGGGACAGCGGGACAGTGGTGGGGACAGTGGGACAGTGGTGGGGACGGTAGTGGTGGGGACAATGGTGAGGACAATGGTGGGAACAGTGGGGACAGTGGGACAGTGGTGGGGACGGTGGTGGTGGGGACAGTGGTGTGGGGACAGTGGGAATGTGGTGGAAACAGTAGGACAGTGGAGGGTACAGTGGTGGTGGGGACAGTGGTGAAGGCGGTGGCGAGGACGGCGGTGGGACAATGGGACAGAGGTACAGTGGGGACAGTGGTGGGGACAGTGGGGACAGTGGTGGGAACAGTGGGACAGCTCAGTGGGACAGCGGAGGAGTCAGTGGGACAGTGGGGACAGTGGGGATAGTCGTGGAGAAAGTTGGGAAAGTGGAACCGTGGTGGGAACAGTGGTGGGGACAGTGGGGGACAGTGCGACAGTGGTGGTGGCACTGGTGGGGACAGTAGGGGCGGTGGTGGAACCAGTGGGGACAGTGGTGGTGAGGACAGTGGCGCTGGGAACAACAGTGGGGGATGTGGTGAGGACGGTGGTAGGGACCGGAAGTCGTTTGCTGGAGGTGAGAGGTGGGGAGGGGTTCGAACCGGTAACCTCCCCCTCCGGTTTTCGAGGGGGGGGGGTTCGAACCGGTAGTGACCTCCCCCGGTTTTCGAGTTCGGGGGGGGGGGGTTAGGGGAGGGGGGGGGTTTTGCCGGGGGAAGGAGGGGGGGGAGGGATTTTCGGGAGGGGGCGGGGGACCCCCGGGTTCCGGAGGAAAAGGGCGGCAATTTTCCACAGTAGAGCGGCGGTGGATCACGCTCTCTCAAATCATGACGTCGGGGGTTTGGGAACAGGGGGTTGATGATTACGGGGGGACGGATATCACGGCGGGGACCATGACCTCTCCCCTGATATCATGGCACCGTTTCTTATTTCAGTGCGTCCCCGCCCCCCCCGCCCTCTTGGCCGCGCGGATGCCGCCGGCCATGATTTGCGCCCCCCCCCCCCCGGGCGCCCCCGAAGAAGGGGCTGGCCTTTTCAGAAGGTTCGGAAGTCTTCAGGCCTTCTGAGAAGCCCCGCCGCCTTCTGAGAAGGCCTTCTCCTTGTCACTTCCCCCCTCGCTCGCCGCCGAGTTGGGTCGGGCGCATCCTCGACGCCGCCGTCGTCGTTGCGTCGACCCCGAGATCCTGGCGTCGCAATGGTGTCGAGTGTCGGGCTGTTCCTGCAATTGCGGGCTTTCACGACCATCACAGATCGATGCGCCAGGAAAAATGCTGCAGAAAGATATGGGGTCCTTGGCTCTAGTCGTAATTTTTTACAATGTTGCAATTTTCTCGCGTTGTCAACGAGCTCCGATGTAAGTTTTCGTATGTTTTCGGAAGTGTTCGTCGATTCTTGGACATTGTATCGCAGCCGAAGTCGCGCCTCGCCAAGGGCATTCCAGGGCTGTCAGAGTCGTCCCGAACGGCCGCTGGAGACCCGAGGCATGATCCGAAAGCCGAGTGACCCAGAGCGCGACGATGTGTTTTTGTTCACTCCTGGCGTCGTTGGTCGGGCCGGACGGAAGGGCAGGGTAGGATGACGGAGTCTGCTGCATGCAGTTGGCTTCCCCCCCGCCGCTGGGCGTATTCCTCGATCTGCACAGGCGCCTCTCTGCGCTGGGAGGCGCCAGGGAAACCAGCTACGTGAGCTGATTCTCCGCCCTGCCCGTTGCTGTCCTACCCTCTTGTCCCCCCCCTCGATGCTCGTCGCCCACTTGGCGTCTCTTCGGGGGGTTCTCGGGCGGACGTTTTCGTCGGGCCTCGGCGGCGCCCCACTGGCCCCGGGGTGCTGTCCAGCGGCTGCGCCTCGTGGCACCGATCGGACGTGTGCATTTTTGTTTGTTTTCGGCGAGGGCATCGAGGAGCGGTTTGGGTCATCGTGCAGAACGCGTGAGCTCTGTTCCGCCGCAGCGCGGCGGAGGCGATCCGCACGCGCATCGGGGCGAGACCGGTGCACGGCATCGCGAATCGGCCCGCAGGCAGGAGGGAGAGGGGAGGGAGGGGAGGGGAGGGGAGGAGAGGGGAGGGGAGGGGAGGGGAGGGGAGGGGAGGGAGGGGAGGGGATGGGAGGGGAGGGGAGGGGAGGCAGGAGGGAAAGGGGAGGGAGGAGGGCGGCCGCGGAGACGGGAGCAGGGCGCGGGGGCACACGCACGCAGCGAGGCTGCGGCGAGTGCGCGGCCGCGGCCGGGCTGGAGGGTAGCCCCCGGACAGCAGCCGCGGGCCGGCGTCGCAGCACGCCCCGGGGGGGGAGCTAGCAGCCGCAGTGCGGGCGGTGCCCAGCAATCGGGCGATCGCAAACATGGATCAAGGGGGCGTGGATTAGCGACGGGTCCCGTTTCCATGGGAAATTGCGGATTCCCGCCGCCGAACGAGGCAGCACCGGCCGCATTTTGGGGAGGGCACCTCCCCCGATCCATGGATTTGGCGACCGCGCGCCAAATCCATGGATTGCTAATCCATGCTTGCGCGCACCTGAAGCAAGCGGGGGGCGGGATCAGCAGGCGGCCGCAAAAAAGTGAGCGCAGGAAGTCGACAAATGCACCGGGGGTTGGACGTCCGAGCGATGGCGGGGCCTCGCCGAGGGCGTTTTGGGCGGGAACGCATCGATTCTCGGTCGCCCACTCGTCTCCGATCGGGGCCCGATAGCCCGCCCCGCCCAGGATCATGTGGATCATGCGGGTGCGCGGATCGCTGTATCGGGGGCCTGTCGCCCACTTGTCTGCGATGCATCGCCCATTCCAGGTCGGCGCTCGTCCTCTTTGAGCCAGTCCTCCCATGTCGTTCCCCGTCGCTTCCCTTCCCCATCCCCCCCCCACTGGGGAGGCCTCGGGAGACGTCGGAAGTACACACGCACACACACACACACACACACCAACACACACACACACACACACACACACACACACGCACACACACACATACACTCACACACACACACACGCACACACACACACACACACACACACGCACGCACACGCACACACACACACACAAACACGCACACACACTCACTCACGCACACACAAACACGCACACACACACACACTCACTCACACACACGAACTAACGTTACGTTGGCGTTCGAAGGACGACGGCGACGACGCAGGGCCACTTCGATCCAATCGATCCGATTCGATATCATGTCGGCCGGCTCGATCCAAGTCCGATGTTGCGACGATCCGATGTCGCCCGATGCTAGCATGGCGCTGTTGTGTATCCTGGCGCAGCCGATCTTGTTCGACTTCGATTCCGTGCCGATGCGGCCCGATCCGACGCACACTTCAATCCGATCGAATCTCCCGATTCGGTGTTCACTGATCTTGCTTCCCTCCAGAGGCCTCGGAAACCTTCCCCCAACAGCACAGACGAGGGCAGTGGTGGCGGCGACGACGACGACGACGGCGGCGGCGGCGACGACGGCGGCGCAATGACGTCGACAGCGACGACGACGACGACGACGACGACGACGACGACGACGACGACGGCGCCAGTGGCCCAAGACCTCCGAAGTCATGATGCTCTCGGCCCCTTCTTGGGGACGGCGTTTCGTCCCGAGTCGTCTGTGTATTGCACCGAGGCCCGGCCAGGGGCCCCTCAGAGTCCAGACATGGCAAACAGCCTGGCGTCGTGAGTCTTCCAGGCCAGACGAAAGGAGGGGATAGGGCTAAGTCGGGCCTGTCCCTCTGCAGGAGGAATATTCAAAAATAGTCCAGAAATAGTCTGGGGACGAATTTCTTACTTCTTTGGAATATATGTGGAGTATGTTCAGAGTAGTTTCAGTTTTTCGCCCAACGCCCGCCTGTAGGGAGACATGCCCTACCTAAGGAT
Organism: Prorocentrum cordatum; assembly: GCA_963575745.1. NCBI lineage: Eukaryota > Dinophyceae > Prorocentrales > Prorocentraceae > Prorocentrum > Prorocentrum cordatum. Next base: position 196,476 of record CAUYUJ010014324.1, on the reverse strand, counting down.
GGGGGAGGGGGGCTGCGACATCTGCCGCATGCAGCTGGTTCCCGTCCCGCCGCCGAGCCCATTCCTCGAGACTTGGGCGCCATCAGCGCCAGGAGGCGCCAGGAAAGCCAGCCACCGTGGGTTCGTGCGGCGCTGGCGCGCCGGCGACGCCTGCGGAGGCGCTCAAAAGTTGTTCAAAGCTGGATTCTGCGACGCGGCAGCAGTGAGGGACGCGGCAACGCCGCAGGACCCGGCATAATGCAGCCCTGAGCGATTGGGGGCCGCGATCGATCCAAGGCGGAACGATCGACGCGGTGTCCGAAAAATTGTTTTGTGCGCGCCGACGCCGACGCGAACGTGCAGTACAGTGGGGGCGTTGACGAAGGAACCCTTTTCATTAGGGAGGGGCTCAGTGCTCCTTACTGGTTTTACAGCTTGCCCCAGGCTTCCTTCAGGCTCTCGACGGGAGGCCGAAGTTCCACTCCTGGACAAAAGGGGCCTCGTCTCTTGTTTTTTGAGGCTCCTTGGGGTCAACGCCCCGACATCATCCCGCCCCTGCGGCGGCGGAGGAGGAGGAGGAGGAGGGGGGGAGGAGGGGGAGTAGGAGGAGGACCAGCGCATCTGATTGAGTTCTGTCTGTCTTGCTTACTGTACTTCCCCTAGCGCATCCCGCGCTTCCCTGATGAGCATATCAAGGGTGATGGGGGGGCTGAAACAAGGCCTGCTACGCATGCCTCCCTTGGGGTGGCGGCAGGTCTTGAAACAGTTCAGGGCTGCGACCTTCTTATTGCTGGTGGGGCGCCCAAGGCATTCGCTCTTAAACGCCCTGGGGAAGAATTCGCTGTAAGCGCCACAATCCCAGCAGGCCAAAACGCAGCTGTCATTCTCGAGACGGTCGAAAACGTATATGTCGTGCCCATGCCTTTGTTCAGAAAGGGCCGACAGGCTCGCACAGTGCCCAGGGCAGGTCTGGGCGTCTCGTCTTACACGCGCGGCCTCTGAGCGTGCTCGGGCTCGGCAGAGTTCGCACATCCAGAGGCCCTCTTCTACTGCAACCCACTGGTGGGCGCCTCCCTTTTCGTGGTCGCCCTCACGCGGGTCGCCACCATCGGCCCCAGGGGCCTCAGGAAGGACGGAGGTCGGAGGCAGGAGGGGGGCAAGCAGGGCGGCGCCGACCAGGGGGGCCCGTTCGGGCTTGAAACTGAACCCTTCGCAGGCCTTGCTGCCAGGTGTTGGGGCGATCGCGGGCCAGGCCGGCAGGCCCTTCGCGAGAAACCGTAAAAACCGCCGCAGGAAACCGTGGCTCGCGTCAAAATCTTGGGCCTCCGCGGCCGAGGGCCCTCCGGCTTTACTGGCAGCGGCTTTCGCAAGTCTATCGGCTGTGTCATCTCCCACGGCCAGGTATGTCTCCCTGGATCCGTTAGGTAAAGTTTCTAACTCTTGGTGGGCTTTTACAAAGACTAGGAAGGGTCCCCCCCACTGTGTTTACCCTTCGCGAGCAGCTCTAACCCTGCATATATATATATATATATATATATTTATACATTTATATGTGTATATATATATCGTATCGAAACCCGCCTGACCATATTTGGTTATGGCCCCTAGGTGGTCCGAATGAACGCAGGTGACACGGGGGCACATATGGGCGACTGCCATGGCTAGGTGCTCGGCTGCTGGCGAGGTTGCTGGCAGCAGCTCTCCCGTCTGTCCCGAGCGGTGCGCCTTGCATTAGCCGTCATCGTTTAGCGCGGCAACAGCCCATCCAGTCTGGTGCCAGATCGGGAGGCCTTGTTTGAAACAACTTTCGTCAACAAAAACTTCCCCAGCCATCGCGACCTCGAGAGGACCACCGTCTCGGGACCAGAACTCCCAGGCAACGCTGAATCCCTCGGGGCGGTTTATGCAGGCTGGGGGCAAAAACTGGAAACCATGGGCGAGGGGAGCTGCGCTGGGACACCCTTTCATCTACGATTTATCGGGGGGGTCAGCATCTCACTCCCCAAGCTGAAGACCAGGGGGCACTCGAACCTATGCGTCATGTCGTCTCTCTCGCATCCGCAGGGGCACGTCGTGTCAATGTCATATCCTGCTGCAGCAAGTCTAGTTCGGGTCCACAAACATTGAGCGAGGTAGGACATCAAACTGCTCTTTTCGGAGCTGGAGCGGGAGGGATCGGCAAGGACCTGCCTGGCGGCAGAGGCGTCCAACCTTTCCTGCGGTCGACGCATCTTCTTTGCCGCCTTCCTCTCGAGGTTTGCCTTCCAGGCCTCCTCGAGATGAAACTTCAGAAGCGCTGGCGGCACACGCGTGAGCTGGAGGATCAGGCCCTCGGAGGTCTCGATCTCAAAGGGGGTCCTTAAGGTCCAGTTGATCCTTTGGAGGCTCAATAAGGTGGCTCCTATGGGTCCTCGGCAGGTTGTCCATTTCTTGGGGGGCCCCTTCACGATGTTCGTGACTTTGTCTCGGAACCCGCTGCCCGTCATCCCCAGAAACATGAATCCGGACCATTAACCCGTAGTGGATCATTGGGCCCAACGCAGCCTTCCACGTCGGGCCCCCCAAGAGGCACAGACACATGAAACGGGATCTCGCGTGGCTTCGGGGCCCAACAATGTTGAGATAGATTGTTTGGCTTTCACGGACCTCCTCGTTTGTGAGCCCCACCACCTCCGATCCATCATGATTGGCTTGGTCCAAGCCTGTTCGGTACAGCTCGCGCATGTCTGCTCCCGCCTGCTTTAGCGCCATCAACTTGCGCTTGCGGGATCTCAACTTGGCAAAACGTCCGCTGAGTGTGGCTCTTCCTCGGCGAGAGCGAGTCCGTCCTCCTGCCGTGTAATCGATGCCTAGGTTGGCTGCCGAGTCTGTCCGCTCTTCCGTCTGGGGTCCTGCTAGTGGTCCCAGGGCGCGCACCATGGGTTTCCTGACCGACTGCGACGACGCGAGGATGGCCGACTTGCGTTTGGCGATTTTGCATCCCAGGACGATTTCGATCGTCTCTTTCATGCTGGAGGCGGCGGAGGAGAGGTTAGCAACTAGGTTCTTGGGGCTCTTATCTTGGCTCTGGAGGAGGAGGTCATCTATGAACATGTGGAGGTCTAGATTCGGATTGTCCTGGACCCAGACGTCGAGCGGGACAAGGCAAAACATCTGGGCGATGAACGTAGCGAAACTGCAGCCCGCTGGTATTCCGCACTGCGGGCTGCCCACAAACGTCGCGAGACCTTGGCCCGTTACAAGCCTCGGCCCTCCATGCTGATTATAAATCACTGTGGCAATGGCCTGGTTTACATTGGTTCCGACAGCTCGGGTAAACCACTTTTCACGATCGATATGTTCGTAATAGTTCGAAAGGTCTCAGAGGATGGCTGCCGTGAATCTGGCGGTTCCTTCATGATGGGCCGACTCGGCCTGAAACGCTTGCAGGTAAACGGTTTCCAGGATTCCTCGGCCCGACTGGCGGGCCAGGTAGGGGCGTCGGTTCGTTGTCTCCCATTTTCTGGCGATGGGTTGTCGTATTCGGGCCCAGGTCCTCCAGATTGCTTTCATCAAACCAATGCCACCATAACTAGGATTCTCTGTCGCCTCCTGCTGCTTATGCTTGGGAATCAGGGTCGTGACGGTAGCTCCCGCCTGCAACGGGGAGATCCCCACCGCCTCGACAGCGTTGAGGAAGCGGGCGGCGAGCTCACGCTCTGTCAGCGGCAGCAGGGAGAAATGCTCGGGGCGAAAGCCGTCGTAGGTGGACGCCGTGTCGCGGCCGAAAGTCCTGGAGGCCTGGAGGACAGCTTCGGCGGTAGTCGGGGGAAGCTCTCTCAGAGCCTCGGGGTCGGGACGCTTCTGTCGGCTTCTGTTTTCTTGGGGTTCGGTCGTCCAGATACTGACTAAGCTACCGGCCTCGGCGAACCGCAGCTCGGACGGTCGCCGAGTCCACCTGCCTTCACCTCGTTTCCAAATTCTCTGAGGTCTCCAGGTCGAAAGGCCTTTCGTCCATTTGTGGCCCCAACCGACCCCCCTTTTCATGCTGGTCTTGACCCAGTCTTTCCGCTTGTTGGCCTCCGATGCTTTGTCCCGTTGGGTCTCTCGGTCCAGGGCCTCGTCGGCGTCCTCGAAAAACGTATCGAAGATTTCGCGAGCCACGGCCAAATTCAGGTTGCCGTTCTGAGGGTCCAGCAGCACCGTCTGGGCCGCGACTTTGATGGCTCCCAAGAGGGTCTCCAGGTCCTCGTTTTCGTCGAAAGCGTTCGGGTGGGACAGGAGATCTTCAGAGGCATTCTGGAAATCGAGGTTGTGGAAATCGTGCTTATCTAAGGCTCGGCGCATGTCCGTCAGCTTGTTCTGGAGCCAACGGAGAGGCCCCGTAAAAGATCGCCAGCTGCATCTATGATACCCTTCGGCTTCCCGCGCTGGCACCCATTTGATCTGGGCCTCTTGGCCCCGTACTCTTTTGCTTTTTTCAGGGGGGGGGATCCGTTATCGTGCCCATGTGGTCCATCGGGTCCGTCGTGAGCGTCTGGTAGGTTTCGTTAAGGGCGCCCTCGAGCTCTCTGAAGTCCAGCTTCTGGGCCAGGAATCCTTCCATCTGGTCCAGGGCGGCGCCTGATTTAATCCATTCCGTAGTTTGCTGCAGGGGTCCCACGGGCGTCTTGGTCGGGAGCTTCTGGGGCTTGACCAGCACGGGAACTGAGAAGGGCGACCCCACGGCCAGATCAAAGCACACGGGCCTGCGGGGGCTGATGGGGGGGGTACTGCTTGAGGACCACGGGCTCTCGCACGTGGTCTTTGAAACACTTGGGGCAAGGACATAGTCCATGAGGGTCTTAGTCTTCTTGGTGTAAAGGGTCGGCTCCGACGGAGCCAGCCCGCACGTTCCTGTTCTTGAGCAGTAGTCGGAGCGGAGGAGCTTGGAAGGAGGGAGGTTGAAATCGCCTGCTAGCACCAACGGTAGTCGGTGCTCCTGAGCCAGCTGCGCGACCTGCGCCAGCAGGTCAAGGTTGGTCTCGTTCAGGCCTACTTTCTCTTCTCAATGGACGGAGCAAAGGAGAAACTGAGCGTGCCCTGGCACCTCTAGAGCCACAGCGGCGACTCTCCCTGACGGAGTGGCAGCCCCGAGATCAAACCCTTGACGTATTAGGATGGCGGTTCCTTGAATGACTGCCCTGCATTCAGAACAGACCCCTTCCGAGATTACGGCATGCCGACCCCGTCTCGCACACCATTGGACAGCTTCCAAAACTTCGGCCCCTTGTAGCCTGGTTTCTTGGCAACCAACGATCTGGAATGGTCGGGCCTCCGAATCGGACTTGACAGAAGTCTTGACGCTGCCCCAGCAACTGCCGCTCAATGAAACGATTCGAATGTTACCCGCCTGGCTCGTTGGCCTCATCCGCTGCGCTGGCGGACTTCCCCGCCTTCTCCTGGGGGGCGCGCTGGCGGGGGCGGCGGGCCGTGTCGGCGGCCGCTGGCCCCACCGCTCCATCAGCCTGGAGCTGGGTTGCCGCCTCGAGCGCCTGGGAGATCCGCTTGGCGCCTGCCGCCAAGCCGAGGGGCTCCTTGGTGTCCACGAGCTCCACGTCGTCGGAGTCGCGCCCCGCGGGCTTGTCGGTGGCCTGCTGCTCGACCTTGAGCGGCGGCTCGGCTGCTGGCGACGAGGCCGTCGCGCTGGCGCTGGTGGCAGTATACGTCTGGCTCGCGGCGGCTGCTGCGACCCTGTTGTACTCACTGTTGAGCTCCGCGGCCATGGCGTCGATCTTCTGCTGGAGCTCGGCTGAGTAGGCCATGCCGCCGAACTTCTGCTGGGCGAAGCCTGCGAGGGTACCTGCTGCCGCAGGGCTTGCATGTTTCGCCACTGCCGCCGCTGCCGCCACCTTGAGCTGGCTCTCCAGCTGCTGGATCTCAATCTGGATTGCATTGCATTCCTTGGAAATCTCAACGTACTTGGGTGAGAGGGACTCCACCTTCTCGGTGTACCATTCTGCATCGCGTTGCTTCCCCGAGAGGCGCTCCCTCTGGGCCGCGAGCCGGGCGTTGAGGCTCTGAGTCTGCTGGTCTGGCGACTTGGAGGCCAGCGCCGCGGCTTTCGCCGCCTTGAGCTCCTCCTGCGCCTGCTTGTAGTGGGGCCCCGCGACGCCCTCGATGCTCTTCCAGAAGGCGGCCGCTTTGATGCATACGGTGACGGGGTCCAGCTCGCTTGCGCCCATGGCGGGCGCGTCCTCCGCGGCCTCCTCGAACGTAACTGTACTGCGAGACCAGCGGTTGGCTCGGCTCTTCGAGGTGGAACGCGAAGGAGTCTGACTGCTTGATGCTGCCGAGGATGCATCAAAACTGGCACCGCACTTCCCACAATGGCAGTGCTGTAGATCTGACCACGACCATCCCCCACATGACGGCGTGCGGCAGACCTGGTAGCTCCTCGGCGTACGTGACTGGCTCCGCGGCGTGCGAAGATCGCGCCCCTCGCGATCTCTGCGGCGGGCGCCTGCGGGCGGCGCGTCGCGCCCCATGCCGCCAGCGCCGCGAGGAGGCAAGCAGCAGCGAGGAGGCGGAGGCTATGGCTTGGGCGCCTGGGGTCCTCGCGAAAACGGGCCGTGGCGCGCAGGCTGGTCGCGGCAGCCAGGCCTAAGGGGCTGCCCTTCCACCTCGACCTCGGGCGGCCTCGGGAGTCGGGACGGGGACGAGTTCCCGTCTCGAACCAAAATGGCCACGGAGAACAGGAGGAGGAGGAGGAGGAGGAGGAGGAGGAAGAGGAGGAGGAGGAGGAGGAGGAGGAGGAGGAAGAGGAGGAGGAGGGGGAGGAGGAGGCGGAGGAGGAGGAGGAGGAGGAGGAGGAGGACGTCCCTTGCCTGGGCCACGACGCGATGGGGGCCCTGCGGGGTCGGCCCCCCTCTCCTCGCCTTCCCCCGAGGGGGGGCGCGGCCGCCCCCGGGGGGATAGAGAGAGGCGGTCGCCGGGCCCTCCGCCGCGTTCGTGAGCCACTTCAAGACCTTCGAGCTGTCCGCCCTGCTGTGGAGGGGCGGAGGGCCGGAGTAGGAGAGTTCGGATCAGTAGCGTTTCACCGACCCCCATCCTCATCCTCGTCGAGACCCCCACCAAATTACCACCCCAGTTGGGGATACGCCCCTCGAAACCCGAAGGGAACGGCCTATATCCCCATCTAGGGGGGTAAATCGGCCAGTGGGGCCCAGGCCGCGCCGGCGGGGATGGGTAATCGGATAAACGGCGGTGGCGGCGGCGGAGGGCCAGAGGAGGAGAGTTCCCAGACATCCAACGTATGGACAACAATCAAGACGGAGGTCTTTGGCAGAGTTCGGCCCCTATAGGGGCCTTCGCCTCGGGGCCGTCAAGCAAGGACTCGGGATGAAAAGCCAGTCTTGGGGAAAGGTCGAGACTTCCGAGGGGCCCGTATTGAAAAAATCACGACATCGGATCTCAGGGTTCGGAGGGAGAAGAAGCGACACTAACGCCAACAGGGGGGCCACCTCCGGCGAGGAGGTCCACGAATCATCCCCGAGCTGGGGGCCGGGGACGTCTCGAGCGAGAGAGGGTGACCACACCACCACCCATGCTCCTTTCTTGGTTCCTAGATGAGAGTGCACCCATATCGTTGAGGAAAAAATGCCCCCTAACCCTAATACCACGATGAGGACGTAGCCTCACGGAGGTTCCCGTCTTCTCATGAGGGATAATGGATTTGGGCGGTTTGGTTCGATACACTTGTTCGATACACCTGCAGAAACGACGCCCTATTCCTAATGTTCCGTGTTCCTAGATGAGAGTACACCCATATCGTTGAGGAAAAAATAACCCCAAACCTAATAACACGATGAGGACGTAGCCTCACGGAGGTCCCCGTCTTCGCATGAGGGATAATGGATCTGGGCGGCTTGGTTCGATACACCTGCAGAAACGATGCCCTATTCCTAATGTTCCTAAGCCTCCTAACTTCGGACCTCTCCCAAAGGGTTAGGGGTCCTGTTATGTCTAGTCACCATACCGCTACCCTGCCCTCGTTTTCCCCCTTTGGCGCCTCATGAAAGGCCCTCGTCGCCACCTCTGAATTCGCCTGGAAGCTCTGGTCAGAACGCAGCCCTGGAGAGGTCCGGGGAGTAGCGGTATCGGTACCTTCCCTTCTGTTCTCTCCAGACGGAGAGCGTCGGGGGGACCCGGGTAAATAATGCAAAGGAGGGGCACCAGGAGGATCAATGCAGGATCGAAGAGCCTTGGGTGCCCAGCACCCAGGTCTCTTCGGGCGGAGCTTTCCGGACGCGTTCGCCGGCTCGTGGAGGGTGGAGGTGTCCCACCTCGGGATGTTTTCGAGCAGCTGCGCCTCGCCGAGAGCTTGTCCCGGGGTCCCCGGATCGTCCCGGAGGGCCGCTGCAGGCACGGGGCATGACCCGAAAGCCACGAGGTGGTCGCCCGCTCCCGAGGATCGGAAACCAAGCAGGTGTTTGACGGTTCTGGTCGCCTGTTGCCAGCCTAAAGCATCTATGATTGGTATCGCCGTGTCTCCATGCCGCCCTCGTCTTCGCCTCTCTCTCTCTCTCTTGCGCGTAGGACAACTTGCCTATCGGTTGTCCCGATTAGCCCCGCGCTGGTGCAGATCGCCTCTGCCTCGCCGCCGACGGGAAAAGTCTCGATGCCGATCTTAGGGCTTCCATCCGTTCCCCAAGGGCTTGTCGACTTTTCGCAAATCGACCTGTGGGGATCGAGCCAGATGAATACACGTAAACGCAGATAAATCAATGTAGATCCAGGTGAATCCAGGTCACATTCGAGATACATCCGGGCAAAGTTAGGAGCAAGTCCCGCGCTCGGTCTGGGGGGGGGTTCTGGGAGATGTGGGGGTGAGGGGGCCCTCTCCTCGAGGCGCTGGCGACCCTTCTGCCTCCTCCTGCCTCCTCCCCCTCCCACTCCCCCTCCTCCTCCTCCCCCTCCCCTTCCTCCTCCTCCTCCTACTCCTCGTCGTCCTCCTCCTCCTCCTCCTCGTCCCCCTCCTCCTCCTCCTCCTCCTCTTCTTCCTCCTCCTCCTCCTCCTCCTCCTCCTCCTCCTCCTCCTCCTCCTCCTCCCCGCCTCCGCCTCCTCCTCCTCCTCCTCCTCCTCCCTCCTCCTCCTCCTCCCTCCTCCTCCTCCTCCTCCTCTCCTCCTCCTCCTCCTCCTCCCCTCCTCCTCCTCCTCCTCCTCCTCCCTCCTCCTAGTCCTCCTCCTCCTGCTGCTCCTCCTCCTCCTCCTCCTCCCCCTCTTCCTAGTCCTCCTCCTGCTACTCCTCCTCCCCCTCCTCCTAGTTCTCCTCCTCCTGCTGCTCCTCATCCTCCTCGTCTTCTTCCTTTTTCCTCGAGTGAGAGAGAGGGAGAGAGAGAGAGAGAGCGATAGAGATAGAGAGAGAGAGAGAGAGCAGAGAGAGAGAGAGAGAGAGAGAGAGCAGAAAGAGAGAGAGAGAGAGAGAGGGAGACAGAGAGAGAGAGAGAGAAAACAACATAACGAGGAGGGCAGCGTGTTATGTGAGCACGGCAGGGGAGACATGGCAGGGGAGACGGGAGCAGCCCCAAAAAGGAGGGAGGGCGGAAAGCGGAGGAGGAGGAGGAGGAGGAGGCGACAGGCGGATAAAAGCAGGTAGATGGCGGAGAGGAGGAGGAGGAGGAGGTGGATGAGGAGGAGGCATCCGCAGGAGGAGCCAGGTAAGCAGGAGGAGGAGGAGGAGGAGGAGGAGGGGGAGGATACACTGGGAAGGCGGAGGTGGAGGAAGAGGGGGAGGAGGCAGGGAGAGGAGGGCGGAGAGAGGTGAAGGGCAGGCCGTGTGCGCTTGCGGCATATCTGACATCCTACCCCTCCCACCCGTCCCTTTCCACTGCGCAAACGCGTGCTCTCTATCCGCCGACGCGGGTCATAGCGGACCTGGAATTCCAAACATGGCCCAATCGTGTCATGCGCAATTCAAAACAATTGCGTACACCAAATTCCCTATTAATCGTGCCCTGGTCCGGTTTTTGTTAAGGCGCCTTTCTTGTAATTGGGGGGTCCGGTGTATTAGGGCGCTTTCTTTGGAATGGAGCTTTGGGGGGTCTGGTATTCTTAAGGCGCCCCGTCGAAGAGGGGGGTCCGGAATGTTAGGTCGCATTTGGAGAGGGGTCCGGTTTTTAGGAGGGGGTCGATTATTAAGGGATTTGGAGTACATAGGAGGAGGAGGAGGAGGAGGAGGAGGAGGTGGCGGATGAACAGGAGTGTGAGCAGGAGGAAAGGAGGCGGAGAAATGGAGGAGGAGGAGGAGGAGGAAGCTGAAGGAGCGGGACGAGGACGAATAGCGCAGCAGGAGCTGGAATTACTTTCCAGACTGCTAGGGCTGCGAGCGGACCGCCTGTGCACAGTCCCTGGGCGGAAGAGGGATTGCCAAAAAAGGACACCCGTAACGTGGGGAATCCCCAACACGCAGCCTGTTACTGCCTGTTGCTAACAAGGGCGAACCCTGGCTAGCAACCGGCGATAGGGCTGCGCGGTACTGGCGCCATTCGTGCGGCAGTGCCTGTTGAGGGCGGAGGTGGGGAGGAGGCCCCACGCTTGCGGCGGCTGCCCCAGCCTTGTGCCGACAACGCCTGTGTGAACGAAGCGCGGACGGATGAGGGGCACACCTGACCGGAGACATTTCAGGAGGTAAGAACACACAGACACAATCAATTTTCGATTCCCCAGAAAATATAGGAAAATATTGGAAATGGGGGGAAGAAAAAAGCTCAGAAAATATAAGAAAAGATTGGGAATTCTGTTATTTGTATCTATTTATTTGTGTGTCCCAGGGCCCCTTCAACTGCAGGGGAGATGGGACTGAGTGGGGGGTGGGGTCGGGGCCGGGTGAGCTTAGCGGCGGGGAAAAGGCCAATCCTCCCTTCCTGCCAGGGGGCAGACCATGCACGAGCAACAGGAATACTCCATGGTTCTCTTCGTCTTTGATCGTATCCCCCTTGGGGATAGATCTTCCCTACCTGCCGCGGGCAGTTGGTGCAGCCCCTAATTTTTTCCGTCGTGGCGCGGCAGAGGCAATCCGCTTGCGCGAGTAGCAACTTAGCCCCGAGAGCAGGGGAAGAAAAGGAGGAGGTGAGGGGCAAGGGGGAGGGAGAAAGACGGAGCACGAGAGAGCAGGAGTACAGGAGCAAAGGAGGGTCCGGAGCAGGAGTACAAGCGGCAGAACCAGACGGGCGGGTCGGTCGGGCGACCTTTGACGGGCAGGTCGGGCGGGCGGGCCCAGACGGCCTGGTCGCGCGTGCTGGTCGCTGAAGCCTCAATCCAACATGAAACGCAACGAAGATTCGAGCGAGAGCGCGATTCCCAAGTAAAACCCTGGGACATCTAAGGCGAGGGCGTGATTCCCAAGTCTCGGGGACACGGCGCTGCAATATATTTGTGAGGTTGTACCACACGAGAGCGTGTTTCTTGCATACACTCTGAGGAACTCCCGCGCTGAATCGTGGTTTTGAAAAAATGTGAGGAGCTATCCGGCTGGAGCCGTTGTTGTTGTTGTTGTTGTTGTTGTTGTAAACCTGGGGCCAAGGGCCGAGTTTGAGCACCACGACTTTTCCTTTGTAAACAACAGAGTACGAGACCCTGGAGGAGCACTTTAGTTAAGAATGCAAGGTGCGCCTGAGGGGGAGGGGATCAAACATCAGTATTGCTAAAAAGTCAAATTTCAACAAGAAAGGAGCAGACCCAGGGACCATAATTGACCGTTCGGCCTGTCCTCCGCCAGGGACGCCTGTCCCCCGACGGGGGCGCGTCGGGGTAGAAATTTTCCAGCAGCCCTGGGGTATGCGTCGACGACGGCGGACAAGTGCACTCCGCATCTCACAGAACAAGGATGGTCGACTGATCTTCTTTTGGGGGGTCTGATAAAAACCGTCTTGGAGGGCCCCGGTGGGGTCTGGGCAAGAGGCCGCCCTCTCATGGCTGGTCTGGGGGCTGTCTGAAACTGCTGTCGTCGGGCGTGTCCCTCTACGGGGGGGAAAACCAAAAATAGTCCAAACAATGGTCTGGGGACGATGGTTCGATTACTCCTGGACTATTGTTGAATCTGTTTCGAATATCTTTTATGCTTCTTTCTGAATCCGCCTGTAGGGGGGCATGCCCGACCTGAGTCTGGCGTGCTCTCGACCGCCATTCGCAAACTCGCGCCGGAGCCGCATGCGCGAAGCGTTTTTCCGGGGCGCCGCCGGCCCGGGCACCCTGCCGCCGAGCACCTTGCAGTGAAGCCCGGCGCCGCGGCAGAGATCGCGGATTTCCGCCGCCGAGCGAGGCGGCGCCGTCCGCATTTTGGCGAGGGCACCTCCCCCGATCCATGGATTTGCCGACGGCGCGCCAAATTCATGGATCGCTAACTAGTCCATGCCTGCGCGCCCCCGAGAGGATCACAGCGGCAGGCCCTATGATGTTCCAGCCTACTTTTTGGCCCTGACCACCAGCAGGAGCTTCGAGCACCAAGCAAAGTATCGAAGCTGGGCGGTCTTCACGCGTCGGGCCCTGGGAGGCGATGCTCGTTCGGCACCTCGCCAGCGTGTCGGGCAGGCAACGTTTCGATGCCTGTCGGGGTGCTCGGAATCCTTTTTGGGAGGTGGTCCTTGAGAAGGATGGGAACAACATAATTGAGGCGTGCCGCGGATTCCAGTAAGATCGAGTCTGATGGGTGCGGCAAGACTGGGCACGAAGACCGACAGCAGTTCCTGCGCACTTGGACAGGATCGGGCGGGGCGCGCCGCAGCCTTCCTGGGGCCGCGCCGCGACTGAAAGCAAAATGTGAGGCTGCTGCTTCTGTCTTCGGCTTCCGGAGGCCCTCGCCGGGCCCTGGGGCCGTCAAGGAACGGCTCAGGATGGGACGGGGCTGCCAGGACGAGGACCAATTTGTTCAGAGCTCTCCAGTACGCTCTCAGAGCGTTTCGGAACGCTCGGGGAAGGCCGCGGCGCCCGATACATCCTCCAGAGCCGCCGGATCTCAGAGATTGTCGGTTCATCTGCACCCGAAGTTATCCTCGTCTTGGTTTCGTCCTGGTTCTTTTGCATTTCTGACAGGATTCGCTGCCGGCGTCGCCGCGGACGCCGTCCAACTGAGACGGAAGGCCGCCTGCCGAACAGCGGCCGCTGTCGCTTTTGGGCAGCATGTGATGTTGGGCTTCGTACCCATTATTTGTAAATCGGGCCTCTGTTCCTCTAGAGGAGGAATATTCAAAAATAGCCAAAAATAGTCAGCGGACGATTTTTAGTATTTTTGTTTTTTTAGTATCTTAAAAAAAGTCCGTGCAAAATCCGCCTGTAGGGGGACATGCCCGACCCAACACTATTTCCTTACTCCCCTCGAGCGTCCAGAAGGTTCGCTGGAGGGCCCGTACAGATCCAGCTCCTGCTGCCGTCACAGCACTCGTCGAGGAGAGATCGACAAAAGCCGGCTGCACGCGTGCTCGTTCCCGATCTCCCCACCCACGAGATCGGAGGGGAGGGCGTTCGCGAAGACTGGCAAGATGGACCAGCACGTGGCCTGGTGCGCAGGGCCGCTGTTCGAGGCGGCGGTGCCGCACATCGTGCAGAACCTGAGGGAGCCCCGCAGAACCGGCCTAGGCTCGAGTCGGGCCTGTCCCTCTCTACAGGAGGGATATTCAAGAATGGTCAAAACAATGGTGTGGGCACTATTTCTGACTATTTGTTGTCATTTTGGGGATTTTGTTTTAGCATTTTTTTAGTTTTTCGCCTAAAATCCCCCTGTAGGGGGACAGGCCCGACCTGAGCCTTGGCGACGAGCCCAGGGGGGAAATGCCAGAGGGGGCGGGCCCTCTCGGAAGGCTCCGAAGGCCTCGACCTCTCAGAGGTTTTCTGAGCAGCTTTCCCCGCAGACAGAGGCGACCTCGCAGCAGCCCCGAGGGCGTCTGCGAAGCCCCGCCGCCTTCTCAGAAGGGTTGCCCCTTATCACGTTCCCCCCGCGCTCGCCTCCGACAGCTTTCAGCATGCAGAGAAGCAGCGGGGCAGGTTCCTGCAATCTCGACGCAGCGGCGACGCTGGCGCGGGCGTTCAAGGTTTAACGCCCTCCATGGGGCCAGTGTTGGTTAAAATGCAACTCCTGGAAGGTTGAATTCAGCTCTGGCGCTGTTGTATACCCGTGGTCTGGAAATAATCAGATTTTTTTCCGCCAGACATTGGGTTTACCCAATCTTGGCTAATCGGCTCAACGGCTGTCCCGAATCGTTTGTTTACGACGACCTCCCAGAAGTTGATTCCCAGCTGCGAAGAAATGTGCCCCCTCCTTGGCGCGCGGCAGGGGACCCCACCGCAGGTCCAGCAGGAACATCCGCGTGGAGCTCTGAACATTTATTCATAGACGCGGTCATGGGTCATCCCAAACCAGGCAGTATGTTTCGCTGAAAAAAACACAGGGGAGAGGGGTCCAGCAGAGCTTGCTGAAGAGTTGTTGGAGCGTTGTTCACGATCGTGCACGTTTGCGTCCAGGGCAAGTCTTCGGGCTATTCCGAAAAGTAGGCTGCGCGCGTCCTGGCGCAATGCGCCATCGCGCATAACGTACATATATACATATATACATAGAGAGAGAGATATACACATAAATATAGACCCGCACCCCACCGCATGCCACGCGCGCGGCCTTCGCGCCGACGCAGCCCCTAAAAAGGCTGACCCTCCTTCCTCCGTGCGCCTGCCTCCTCCCTCACTCTCCTTCGCCCTCCTCCAGGAGAGAGGGAGGATTGGGGGGGGGGGGGGGGGCCAGGGGGGGGGGGGGCGGGACGGGGAATAACGAAGAGGAGGGGGAGGGGGGGGGATAGGAGGAGCATGGGGGAGGAGGAGCACGAGGAGGAGAAGGAGGATGCTAAACGATGTCGAGCAGGAGTGGAAATGACAGAGAGAGAGAGAGAGAGTAGGGTCAGATGCGGAAGCAGGAGCAGGACGAAGTGGACGAGTCGGAGGGAGGAGCAGGGCTATGAGGAGAGGAGGGACCGTGGGGGGGGGAGGAGGAGGAGGAGGAGGAGGAGGAGGAGGAGGAGGAGGAGGAGGAGGAGGAGGAGGAGGAGGAGGAGGAGGATATGTAGGCGGCGGCGGGGGCTCCAGTCCGCATCCTCGGGTGCCACCGGGCCACTGGGCATATCGGTCCAGTGGGCACATGTGCTCGGGGCCCCGTTGGCCGCGGGAACTAGGCGCGCGGGTTCGCATTGCTCGATCGCCACATTTTGGGCCCTGCCCGGTCTGAGCTGATCTAGCTTACCCATGCCTAAGGGGCACAGCCCGCCAAAGTCCACGACAATGGAGTCTTGGCCACTGCTGGCCGAGCCTCAATGATGCCATTTGCTCGTGACACCATCTTCTGTGCTTTTCCTTCTCCCCCCCCCCCTTCGGTGGTTTCTTCTCCTCCTCCTCCTCCTCCTCCTCCTCATCCTCCTCCTCCTCCTCGTTCCCCCTTCTTCTCCTCGTTTCTGCCCCCTTCGGCGCCGTGCGGCCCCGTGCGAAGCCCCTGGCGCATGGTGCGCTTCCGCGCAGGAGCCCCCCCAGAAGGCGCGGCACGGCGCCGAACGGCGCGCCCATCGCTCACGCGTGCAATCTCTTCGCGAGCCCCCGGGGAGGGTTCCGCGAGGCGCCGCGCGGCGCCCTAGGCGCACTGTGTCTTTCCATGCAGGAGCCCCGCGGGGGGCGCCAGAGGGCACTGCGCGGCGCCCCCGGCGCACTGTGTGTGCGCTCCCACGCGGGAGCCCCCGGGCGGCGCCACGCGGCGTCGCGCGACCCCTGTCGCGCATGGTGTTGTCCGTGCAAAGAACCCCGGGAGGCGCCACGCGATGCCGCGCGGCGCCCCTGAACACGATGTCTGCGCGCGCACGAACCCCCGGAGGGCGCCGCTTGGCGCTGCGCGGCGCCCCTTCCGCGCTGCATGTTTTTGATCGCGCGGACCAGACCGCGCGCAGTCGCTCGCGCGTGCCGCGGGTGACCCGGGGCACCCGCTGACCCCACTCCCCCCCCTCTCCCCCACCCTATTCTACAATGTATATATATATATATATATATATGCGGTTCAACTTGGGTGCGGTAGTTCAATTTCGCGTCTAGTCGCTTGAAATGTCCGCGCAGGCCCCAGCGGCGCAATTCCACCACGGGCAGCGGCGCTGTGAGCGCTGACGACACGCATCACTTGGATTCGGCTTGCGTGTCGCGGCGGTATTCGTTTCAGAGTTCACGATGATTCGTGCGCGAGATAGCAACCCCAGCATAGCTAATTCGTTCAATTGGCAGGGCGTCATGGCGCAACAAAATACAGGTGAAAACGTTCGCGGACCAATTTGCATAATCATTGTCATTTCTGTATTGGTGGTGCCACTTGCACGATTCCACTGGGCCTGCTGCCCGCTCTGTGCTGACGGGCGTGCACGTGCTAGATTTATATGGCTATGCGTCATTGTTCGTCCATAGCTTCGGGCCCAGCCCACGGCGCGAAGGGCATGCGAGAGAAGGGGTAGGCAGCACCTGGGAGCCTCAGACGGCGGACACAATCAACCCGCATAGCAAGAATGGGCAACCTTCCCAAGGGTGCTCTTGCACCCTGCCTCCTCGGTCCATCATTAGCGACTTTCGCTGACCAACTTCGTTCGAAAAAACGTTCACGTGGGCCTCTAAGGGCCTCACATCCTGACCGTGTACCCTTCTGATACGGGTTGAGTGTAGGTCGTTCGCGATTAGGGCGGTCCGCTCGGTATACGAAACCAGGGCCCGCGTGGTCAAGGCAGGAGCTTAGCACCAGAAGTATGTCGAGGTAGCCAAGGATACTTCTAGGCCTCCTAGGTAGGAGTCGGAGTGGATGGGGTCGGAGGATCGCTCCGCATCGTCGATGCATTGGCGATGCGGCTCGATGTGGAGCCCGATAATCTCCACGCCGACGTCGCCGATGCATCGTCGATGTATCGGTGATGCATCGGCGATGCGGCGCGATCCTCCGACCCCATCTACTCAGACCCCCTCTAATACTGCTGTGGAAAAGGCAGGTGGTTAAGGCCCATCATAATCTACGCCTTGCACAAATGACGTCGGAGGTCGGAATAATGTCGAGGTAGCCAAGGATATTGATATGGAAAACGCGGATGGTTCAGGGTCGGAGCCGTGGGTCTGGGGTGGCCATGCACTGGTTCCGGCCAAGAGGAAGGGCGGGCAGGTTCGATGATTTGGTGTCGGAGAGGGTTTTGTGCCCCGCATGTCTCTTGGGGTTTTGGGTTTCTTCCCTGCCGCGTCGCACCCGCGTCGCCATCACCTCCACCCCTTCTCCCCTTCTCCTCCTCCTCCTCCTCCTCCTTCCTTCCTTCGACCGCGCTCAACACATGCGCGGCACGTACATCAGACGCGCGTCGACACACAGCCGCACGCATGCACACATTCGCACGCACACACACATTCACACACACACACACACACATATTCACACACACACACACACGCACACGCATTCACACACACACACACACCATACACCATACAGCGCTAGTGCACACCTAGCGTGTTCACTGCATCATATACCTCAGACGTATGCACGACGTACCGGGCACGCGTGAGACACACACCCACATGAGACACACGTCCAGTCACAGCGGCACACGAATCATACACACACACACACAAAAAACACGTGTTGGATACGCAGTGCAGCAGTGTGCGCGCGGGGGGTGCAGCAGTGTGCGCGCGGGGGGTGGGAGCGCTATCCGCTTCGGTCTCGCAAAGCGTGGCAGGCGTGACGCTTCCTCGACATTACAGGGGTGCGCTGGGGGTGGGAACGCTGTCTGTTTCGAGCTCGCAACGCGTGGCAGGCGTGGCACTTCCTCGGCCCCACACGGGTTGCGCTGGTGTTTTTAGCGCTGGTCGTGGGTTCTTGCAAGGCGTGCCAGGCGTGGCAGTTCCTCGAATCCACAGGGGATTCGTTGGGGGTTGGGGCGCTATCCGCTCTAAGCTCGCAAAGCGTGGCTGGCGTGGACACCACAGGGGACACGCTGGGGGGTTGGAGCGAAATCCGTTCGCGTGGCAGTCGCGGCAGTTTCTCGACACCACAGGGGTGCGCTGGGGGGGGGAGTGCTATCCGTTTTGATTTCGCAAGGCGTGGCAGGCGTAGCCTTTCCTCGACACCACAGGGGTGCGCTGGGGGTGTGAGCGCTACCTGTTTCGCGTTCGCAAAGCGTGGCAGACGTAGCACTTCCTCGACACCACAAGGGGCCGTGCTGGGGGTGGGAACGCTCTCAGTTTCGGGCTCGCAAAGCGCGGCAGGGGTCGCATGCGTGGCATTTCCTCGGCACAACAGGAGCGCGCTGGGGGTGCGAGCTCTATCCACTTCGGCCTCGCAGACCGTGGTAGGCGTGGCACTTCCTCGACTCTACAGATGGTTCGCTGGGGGTGGGCGCGCTATCCGTTTCGGGTTCGCAAGGCGTGGCAGGCGTTGCAGGCATGGCATTTCGTCGACATCACAGGGCACGCGTGGCATTTCCTCGACACCTCAGGGGCGCGTTGGTGGTGGGAACGCTATCCGTTTCGGGCACGCAAAACGTGACAGGCGTGGCACTTCCTCGACATTAGAAGGGTGTGCGCTGCAGGTGGGGACGCTATCCGTCCCGAGCTTCTAATCTGATCCAGACTCGGAACCCATGTGGCTCGAGCCGGCTCGTCACGCGTGCGCTTTCGTCGCAATCGCGCTCGCAATCCCGTTTGAGGGCAGCAAGCGCGTCACCTGCGCGTAGCAGACATGCGGCCCAACATTGC
>CAUYUJ010014324.1:170240-172740 GCA_963575745.1 Prorocentrum cordatum | reverse complement strand
CCAGTGGGGGGGGCAGGGAACATGTTGGAACATCCACACACAAGTGGAACCCGTGCCCCCCCCAGCCCGACATTCGGGTCTTCGGGTTGGGGTGGTCTGGTACAGTAGGTTTGCGGCGTGTCGACTGGCAGCGAACCCAGCGCGGGCCTGTAAGGTTGAACACCGCCCGTGGCCCAGAATCGACCTTCGTTGAACGATCTGGTGTTAATGGAACGGCCGATCGTTCAAGTCTGAACGATCCCCACGGTGTCAGGAACCAACGCCTGGGTCGACACGGCGCGAATCTGCCGTCCACCCAGAGATCCGATGTCGTTATTTTTTAATACAGGGTCCCCGGAAGTCTCGACCCATTCCCCAGGATCGGTTTTTCATCCCGAGTCGTTTTTTGACGGTCCCGTTGCCCGGCGAGGGCCGCGAGAGGCCGAAAATAGCGACAAAACGCCGTCCTGATTTCTCAATGCGCTGGATCTCTGGGCAGGAGCCCGTGGTCGAGGCCACGTCGCTCCCTGCTCGCCGCCGGACCCTGCAGGGAGCCGGGCCCCCGACCGCGCCCGCCGCCCAGGAGTTCAGCTTCCGCTGCCTCGTCACCGTGGTCTGGGCGTTCGCCACCGCGCGGCACCAGGCCCCGCAGGCGCGCGCGCGCGCCCGCCGCGCGCGCGGGGGCCCCCCGTCCCGGCCCTCTGCGAGGAGGACGTCCTCGGTCGGGCGGGGCGAGGGCCCAGCCCTCCTCGCGCTGTGCAGAAATCACGACGGGAGGTTTTTGTTCGCGATGTTCGGCCCCTGAGTCTCGGGCCGGACGAGAGGGGGGGATTGGGAAAGGGGGGGTTACGAGGTTTGCTGCGTGCAGCTGGTTTCGGCCTCACCGAGGGGCCCAGTCCTCGATACAGAGTCGCCTCCGGCGCCGGGAGGCGCCGGGAAAATCAGCTGCGTGAGCTGATTCTCAAACCCCCTCTTTGCGATCCCCCCCTTTCGCCCGACCCGAGAATCAAACAGCGGCGAAGCGTCCTGGCGTGCCCCTCGGCCTGCCAAACAATGTTCTGATATTTTTTATCGGTGTTCACGAAATGTTCTTAGAACATTTCTGGCGGGAATGTTTTTTTTTTTTTTACTACATCGGGTTTATGTTCTAAGAACGTTGCTTTTGTTCTTCGAATATTCCTGGCTTCTAAGAGCATGTCGCGGTACGCCTATAGGAATGCCGGGACGGTCGGTCCCTGCTCAACTCTGGGGGCCCCTCACCGGCCTTCGGGGCCATCAACAAAACGATGCAGGATGAAGAACCGGCCCCCGGGAAGGGGTCCAGGACTCTTGGGGGTCGCGTCGTGAAGAAATCATGGCGTCCAGGGTCTGGGGACGACGATAGATCCGTTCCAGAGCGCTCCGGAACGCTTTCGGAGCGTTCCGGAACGCTCTGAGAAGGTCGCGGCGTCCGAGATCCTCCAGAGCCGCCGGATCTCAGAGATTCTCGATTTATCCTCACCCGAATTCATCCTCGTCCTGGTTTCTTCTTCCTCGGGAGCCTCGAGACGGGGGTCACTGCAAACAAGGGTCGGCCAGGGCGTCGGATCTTGCGGGATCCTGCAAAGCGCCTGATTGTCCAGGGCTTGCGTTGACCCGGGTCAGTGCGTCCCCGACGACCTCAGGCAGTGCCAACCTTAAGATCTTGACGTGGCATTCCTTCGCCACAGGCGACGTCGCCCTGTTTCGAGCCCAGGGGCCCTCAGGGATGAACCGGCCAGAAGAGATTGCCTCAGGACGACGGGTTCCAGGGTTTTGGTCGATGTTGCTTGACGACGTTGTATTGTTGTTCGTGACATCGGATCTCAGTCAGCATCGTTCAACCGACCCCCATCCCCATCCCCATACACCTTAGGCGATGCTTAAGAAAACCTAAGTTTTCGTCCAGAGTCTCGATTATTCTTAATTTTTCAATGTAAATCCCAAGATTTTGATAGAAGTTCTGGGTTTTATTCAAGTTCTGAGACATGAATTTCTTAACCCATGATTTCTTAAGCATTTGGCAGGGTGTACCCATCCAGACCCCCACCATCTCCCCCCCCCCCCAGTTGGTGCAAATCGGCCAGTGGGGTCCAGGCCACGCCCGTGGGGACAGGGGTCGGCTCCACGATGCGCACACAGGGTTATGATGCTCCAACCTACTTTTTGCCGCTAGCCCAGAATTTCGAGCACCAAGCAAGCACCGAAAAACAGGAGGGTTTTCACGTGACGGGCCCTGGGAGGCGGTACTCGCTCGACCCTGTTTCGATACATCTCTGGGTGCTCGAAGTTATTTCTGGGATGTGGTCCTTAAGTACGATGGGAGCAACATGGACCCAGGGAAGGTCGGGGGCGTATATGGATGATCTTCGAAGACGCCTACGGCGGATCGCCGCCACCACCCCCTGCCTCTTTGAAGCGCCCGGGCGGCCAAACGTTTGGCCGAAGCGTGGTCCAGCTATGGACCCGTGTGTTCCCCCGGCCATTTGGGAGCCCAGCGGGG
>CAUYUJ010014324.1:157309-170140 GCA_963575745.1 Prorocentrum cordatum | reverse complement strand
TGCTCGCTTCACCCCCTGCCAGCGTTTCCAGCCTTGGCCACTTCCACTTCCACTGATTTTTCAATTTCACTTTTTCCAGCTTCCCTGTATGCCTCCTCCTCCGTCCCTTCTCACCATCCGTCGTCCTCCATCACTTCTCCTCGTCCTCCGTCCCTCCTCCGTCCCTCCTCGTCCCTCGTCCTCCTCCACACCCCTCCGAGCGCCTCGTCATTCGTCCCTCATCCGCCACATCCGCTTCCATCTCGCCCTCCTCGCTTTCCTCGTCTCCTCCTCGTCCTCCTCCTCCGCCTCCCTCCTCGTCTTCCACCTTGTCCTCATTTCCCTCATCCTCCTTCCTCAGTCTCTCTTCACTGCTCCATTTTATAGAGGGTCAGGCCATAATTACGATGAAAGCACGTCGTCCCAAGTGTGTCAGTAATTATCTGGATGAAGTTATCTCGGGATTCTGCAGAGCCAAATTGAGCACGGATTATGCGCATGAAAGATCGGGCATCGAGACAGTACTTGAACACTTGCCAAAACAACGTACTGGATGCCGCCTGCACTCGGCGCGCGAACCAGTCCCACCCCTCCGGTAGATCTGCTTCCATCTCGTACGTATTGCTTCAATCCCGAGGCCAGATGATTTGGTGATCGTTTTTGATTTTTTGGTTTGCCGATCGGCGCGGGCCCCCGCACCCTCCCCCCTCCACCCTCCCCATGGACCCATGGAGTAATGTCAGCTTATGAATAACAAAAGGCCAACCCCTCCCCCCCGCCCCTCCTAGGGGCTGATGAATAGACCCCGCGGGGCGCGAAACTTTTTTTTAATCACCCGCGCCAGGGGGTCGTCGCCGGCGCCGCCGAGGGGATCGTGCACCCCCCTGCATGACAGCCTCTAAACGACGACCTTTTCGCATAGGAGTTGTCATAAGGGTCGTACACATCGGAGGCGAATGTTCGTTCCCCCTCTCAGGCGTCGTCGTCGTCGTCGTCGCCGCCACCACCGCCGTCGTCGTCGTCGTCGTCGTCGACGACTACAGCGGGCCTGGGCAGCACCCCCCCGCCCCATAGGGCATCCGCAGTGCGTCGTTCGTCGTTGTCGCCGCTGTCAAGACAAGGGTTTCCTCACGACTAAGAAAACTGAAGCACGACAAGAGAACCGAAACACGACAAAGTACAGCTTATTCACGACAAGCAGTCCACTTTCGCCACCCATGTCGCCACCCACTTTCGCCACCCACTTTCGCCACCCACTTTCGCCACCCACTTTCGCCGCCCACGTTCGCCACCCACGTTCGTTCGCCACCCGCTTTCGCCACCCACTTTCGTCAACCAGCCACTTCCGTCCGCCACCCACTTTCGCCAACCACTTTCGTTCGCCACCCACTTTCGTTCGCCACCCACTTTCGTTCGCCGTCCACTTTCGCTCGCCAGCCACTTTCGTTCGCGACCCATTTTCGCTCGCCGCCCACTTTTGCTTGCCACCCGCTTTCGTTTGCCACCCGCTGTAGTTTGCCAACCACATTCGTTCGCCAGCCACTTTCGTTTGCCACCCACTATCGTTCGCCACCCACTTTCGTTCGCCACCCGTTTTCGCTCGCCACCCACTTTCGTTCGCCGCCCTTTTTGTCACCCGCCCTTTTTCATTCGCCACCCATTTTCGTTCGCCACCCACTTTCGTTCGCCGCCCACTTCGGATCGCCACCCACTTTCATTCGCTAACCACTTTCGTTCGCCGCCCGCTTTCGGTCGCCACCCACTTCCGTTCGCCGCCCTTTTTGTTCGCCACCCACTTCGGATCGCAACCCACTCCCTTTCGCCGCCAACTGTCATTCGCCACCCACCTTCGTTCGCCACCCACTTTCGTTCGCCACCCACTTTCGTTCGCCACCCGCTTTCGTTTGCCACCCACTTCCGTTCGCCACCCACGTTTTTTCACCACCCACTTTCGTTTGCCACCCATTTTCGTTTTCCGCCCACTTTCGATCGCCACCCACTTTCGTTCGCCACCCACTTTCGTTCGCCACCCATTTTCGTTCGCCACCCATTTTCGTTCGCCGCCCCTTTCGTTTGCGACTCACTTTCGGTGACCACCCCCATGTGTAAGTGGGTGGCGAAAGTTGTTGGCGAGAGTTGGCGGCGAAAGTGGGTGGCGAAACCGGGTGGCGAGAGTGGGTGGCGAGAGTGGGTGGCGAAAGCGGGTGGCGAAAGTGGGTGGCGAAAGTGGGCGGCAAAAGTGGGTGGCGAAAGTGCGTGGCGGAAGTGGGCAGCGAAAGCAGGTGGCGAAAGTGGCTGGCGAAAGTGGGCGGCGAAAGTGGGCAGCGAAAGTGGGTGGCGAAAGCGGGTGGCGAAAGTGGGCAGCGAAAGTGGGTGGCGAAAGTGGGTGGCGAAAGCGGGTGGCGAAAGTGGGTGGCGAAAGTGGGTGGCGAAACTGGGTGGCGAGAGTGGGTGGCGAGAGTGGGTGGCGAAAGTGGGTGGCGAACGAAAGTGGGTGGCGGAAGCGGGTGGCGAAAGTGGGTGGCGAAAGTGGGTGGCGAAAGTGGGCAGCGAAGGTGGGCGGCGAAAGTGGGCAGCGAAGGTGGGTGGTGAAAGCGGCTGGGGAAAGCGGGTTTGTTTGTCGTGAATATGTCTCTTCTTTGTCGTGAAGCTGCTTGACGCGAAACCAACCCGACCATGCCGCCGTCGCCGTCTGCCGTCCGCGTCCGTCGTCCTCGTCTTCGTCCCGTTGTCGTCGTCGTCGTCGTCGTCGTCGTCGTCGTCGTCGTCGTCGTCGTCGTCGACGAAGAGAGCGGCCGCAGGAAACGGGGACAGGCAGGGCGGGGGACGGCGGCGACGACGGCGACAGAGGGGGGGAGGAGGACTACCCGCCTTGCTCGGGTCGGACGAAAGGCTGGGGAAGGAAAGGGGGGGTGGCAAAGCCTGGTGCGCGCAGCTGGTTTTGGTCGCCCTTCCGAAGGGCCAGTCCTCGACGCATGGCCGTTTTCGGCGCCAGGAAACGCGAGCTGCTAGGCAAATCCTCCCTTTCTTGCGCCCCGCTTTCGTCTAGCTCGCCTTGCCCGCAGGCCCGCATCGGTTCGACAAAAAAAGGGACACCCTGGCTCGCCCTTGCCTCCAAACGCCCCCCCCTTGCCCCTCGTTGGCGGCCAGGCGTCGGCGCGAATCACCGGCGCCGCCCCATTGATTTTCAATCTGGCGGGCGCCACCCCGCGATTCGCCCGAGCAGGGGAATTATCTTTTTAAACACGCGCCCCCCACGGACTTGTGTTAAGCACAGGCTGACATTAGATCTTGGTTGCTTCCGGCGCCTGTCTCAAGCGGGCGGGGTTTCTCCCGAAGGACGCACTCTTGGAACCGGTCGCAGTAAGCAGACGTCCGGAGCCAAAACCCCCCCTCGCGCTCCCCGCGCAATGCCGAAACGCAGAATGAGAGAACGCTCGTTCGAACTTCCAGAGACATTGAACCCAATGTCGAAACGCAGAATAATGAAGCAATGCCGAAGCGCAGAATATGAAAACGTTCGCGTGAACCTCCAGAGGCACCGACGCCCTCGCGTGGTGCACAGGCAACACGACGCAGGGATTTGCTGTTGTTCATGTTTTCTTGTTGGCCTCTGCGGGGTTCGCCCCAAAAGCCGTGGGCCTGCACACAGGTGTTCGGGACGAAGGTGGTCCCGGGAACGGTTCGAGATCTCTTAGGGTTTCTTCCTCCTCCGTCTCCTTCTCCTCCTCATCATAATCCTCCTCTTTCTCCTCCTCTTCCTCATCATCATCATCATCATCATCCTCCCCCTCCTCCTCACTCTCCTCCTCCTCCCCCCTCCTCCCCCTCCTCCTCCTAGTTTTCTTTCTCCTCCTTCTCCTCCTCTTTCTCCTCCTCTTCCTCCTCCTTTGCCTCCTCCTCCTCCTCCTCATCCTTCTTGTCCTTTTTCTCCTCCCCGTTCCTTTTTCCTCCCCTCTTCATCTTTCCTCCTCGTTATCCTCCTCCCCCTCATTCTCTCCCCCTCCCTCCGCCTCCTCTCCTCCTCCTCCTCCTCCTCGCCCCCCCTCCTCCTCCTCCCACCTCTTCCTCCTCCTCCTCCTCCTCCTCCTCCCCCTCCTCCTCCTCCTCCCCTTCCCCTCCTCCTCGTCCTCCTTCTCTTCCTCCTCCTCCTTCTCCTCCTCCTCCTCCCCCTCCTCGTTTTTCTCGTCCTGGTTCTCCTCCTCCTCCTCCTCCTTTTCCTAGTTGTCCTGTTTTGCTCGTGTTTCTCCTTTTCCTCGTTTTCCTCCTCGTTTTACTCCTCCTCCTCCTCCTCCTCGTTTTCCTCGTCCCCCTTCCTCCTCCGTCTCCTCCTCTTTCTCCGTCTCCTCCTCCTGCTCCTTCAGGGTTCCCAGATGGGGTCGGAGTAGCTCAGGTTGGAGGATCTCGCCGCATCGCCGATGCATCGCCGATGCGGCTCGGTGTGGAGCCCGATGGGCTTCACGTCGACGTCGCCGATGCACCGCCGAAGTCGACGATGCATCGCCGATGCGGCGCGATCCTCCGATCCCATATACTCCAACCCCATCTAGGAGGGCTCTGTGGGGTCAACGTAGTGACAAGTGTCTTTGCGAAGGACCCTGCCATATGCAGTTGTGAGTCCCGTCGTTGTGGGTATCGCCGTCGGTGGAGCTCCCTATGGGGCCACGAAGCGTGTGAGGGGTGTGCCAGAGTGGGTGCGAGTGCGCCATGCGCAGTGTGCTGCTGGGGCCGTCGGTGGAGCTCCCTGGGGGGCCACGAAACGTGTGACGGAGTTCCTATTGGGTCACGAAACGTGTGATGGGTGCGCCGAATCGGGTGCGGGTGCGCCTTGCGCAGTGTGCCGCTGGGGCCTTGGGTGGAGCGCCTTGGGCGCCCTTCGAGCACGAGTACGCCATGCGAGCTGTGTTTTTGCGGGCTTCGGTGGAGCTCTTTTGGGTCCACGAAGCGTGTGAGGGGTGTGCCGAGTCGGGTACGCCATGCGGGCTGTGTCCTTCGGGCCTTCGGTGGAGCTCCCCGTGGGGCAACGAATTGTGTGACGGGTGCGCCGAATCGGGTGTGGGCACGCCATGCGGAGTGTGCCGTTGGGGCTTCTAATGGAGCTCCCTAGGGGGCCACGGTACGCGTGAGGGATGTGCGAAATTTGGTGCGGGCACGCCATGCGGATTGCATCATCACCAATCTCGTCGGTTGCACTTACCCAGGGAAGATGGACCCAATCCTGCTGATTGTTGCAATACTCGGGTTTCTTACGTGGCCGAACGGTTACCACTGGCACCAACATCGAACAGCATCTTCCTCTGGTGACGACAGCCCCCCTGTGTTGGTGTTGATGCAACGTTGCAACCCTCCAACAAGATGCATCAGCATTTTTGCATATACTTGCGCTCATGGTCAGGAAGAAGGCTCAAGTGAGGGACACATGTTGCGCAGGAACCGCCCTCCTGTTAAGCTGTTACTCATGGTAAATTATGTTGCAAGTACTGTTAAAGACGTCACGCGAGACACCTTTGTTTTATACGCTGTCCTGCGTCCTCGTGGCTGGTGCACATGGTTAAAGACGAGTGTGCGCGGCGCTGAAGTGCGAGCCACCATTCTGAAATGGCGACTTGTAGGACGACTGTGTGTGGCGTTTGGGCGGCAATTCCCTTTTGGAAACGACCTGTGATCCACCCTTGCACCTTTTTTTTGTTGTAATGTTTGAAAGCGAATCTGCGCGCCGACAGGGCGAGAGTCAGTTTTGAAAAAGGAAGCGCCCTTCACCCGTCAAGCTGTTGAAAACGTTCAGGCGACAGTCCCATTGTGGAATCGATATGTGATGCACGATTAAAGCCTTCGCGCATATCTGACACGCAAGTGCCTTGCGCTGAGGCGATAGCCCCATTTTAAAACCAGCCACTTCACCTGTGAAGCTGCTGCAAGCTTCACGAATATGCGGGGCGGTGAGGCGAAAGCCCAATCCTGCAATATCCGAAGGCGGATGTACGCGGCGTTGAGGCTAGATTTCCTGTTTCAAAAAACGGCGCGTGCTCCATCCTTGAAGTTGGTGTAAACTTCATGCTTCCGGAAAGTCTCAGGCGAAACGCCCTGCCCGCACTACCAACACTCCCGGGGCTGCGGCATGGAGGAGTTGCTTATACGGACAATGGATGGAAGAGGAGGAGAAGGAGGAGGAGGAGGAGGAGCACAAGGAGAATGGAGAGATGATGTGGAGCACGAGGAGGAGGGGAGAGATGAGGAAGACGGGGAGGAGGAGGACGACGACGCCGTTGAGGACGAGGGCGCGGGAGGGGGGCGAGGGCACAGAGGACGACGAGGGGCAGCGCACGTGTTGAACCACTTTTTGCACGCACACCGCCGGTGGCCAACCTGGCTCAGACAAGCTCCGCAGGGGGCGACGCGCTGGCCCCGACGCTGGCACCGCGATCTGCATCGGCGCGTCCCGATCGCCTGGCCCGGCCAGGCCGCCGTGGTCGGAGGCCGAGGCGGATCGGGCGATCGCAGACGTGGATCAAAAGCGGGCGTGGATGAGCGACGGCTCCCGTTTCCATGGGGGATCGCGGATCTCCGCCGCCGAACGAGGCGGCACCGGCCGCATTTTGGGGGAGGGCACCTCTCCCCCGATCCATGGATCTGGCGACCGCGCGCCAAATCCATGGATCGCCAATCCATGTCTGCGCGCCCCCGTTAGGGGGAGGCGCAGGACGAGCCGCTGGCCCAGCCCCGTGGGGCATCGCTTGGACGTGTGCACGTTGTCCTGGCGGGGGGCCACCGAGGAGCAGTCTGGATCCTCTTGCGAACAACATGCGCACGAGCTTGAGACGTGCACGGGGAATGGGCGTCCGAGCGATGGCGAGGCCCCTCTCCCCCACCCCATCGCGGGCGGGCGGTCCGATCCCCTCCCCCCCATCCCTCCCCGCCCTCGTCCCTCGGTCCTCCACCCTCGATCCGTCGATCCTCCAGGCTCGGCCCCTTCGATCCTGCACTCCCGATCCTCTACCCTCGGTTCGCGGTCATGTGGTCGGTTGTTGATTCATTGTTTTGCCGATCGGCGCGGGTCCTCCCATCCCCTCCCCCGCCCCCCCGTGGAGTAGTCCTGGGCTGTTTCTTGGCGCCTGCTTCAAGCAGGGGGAGACTCCCCCATGGAACGCGCTGCTGCAGACAGTCGCCTTAAGCAGAGGTCCGGAGCTAGACCCCCCCCCTCCCCCCCCCGTTCCGCCCAATGTCGAAACGCCGCATAAGAATCGGGGGCGGACAGAACCCCCAACAGTGACACGTCGATTAGTGAATTGTCCGTTCTCGGTTCTCGAGAGGGCGCCGCGGCCGTCATTTTCCAGGCTTGCGCCCGCCAGGTTTGAGCCCGAGGTCGTTTTCACTGAACCACGTTTTACTAAAGGGAGGTTTGTCCATCCCCGAGTTCCGCCCAATGTCGAAACGCCGCATTAAGGACACGTTCACCATCGGCCCTCGATCTTCGGTCTTCCGAGCCTCGGGCCTCCACCTCCGATGCTCCACCCCCGGCTGTCGGCCCTCAGCCCTCGGCCATCGAGCCTCGACCCTCGACCCCTATCGCGCCCAGGAGCTGTCCAACCTCGTGTGGGCGTTCGCGGCCGCGAGCTGCCCCAACGAGAAGCTGTTTGCGGCGATGTCCAAGAAGGCGCCGGGGGCAGCGAGGGGAAGGGGGGGGGGAGGTGCAGGTTCAGAGGCCAGGTTAGGGTTTTAAGTCGGGCATCCCCCTCTACAGGAGGAATACTTTCAAACATGGTCCAGAAACAGTCTGCGGATGATTGTTCTGCCATGTTTGACTATGCTTGAGCATGCCATCACTATTTTCAGTTGTTCCTCCAAAATCCTCCTGCAGGGGGACATGCCCGACCTGAGCTCAGGGGGGGCGGATAGGCCCAGGAGGGAGATGCAGCGAGCTACGGCGGCCCGTCGATCGCCGCTCGGGGCCCGAAAGCCCGCCCCGCCCCGGGCCGTGGGGTGTGTCGCCACTACCGGGGGCCTGCAGCGGGGGGGGGGGGCCATGCCGAGACACGCCCTCTGCTTTGCCTCCGGGGCGCAAGCATGGGTCAAAAGGGGGCGTGGATGAGCGACGGGTCCCGTTTCCATGGGGGATCGCGGATTTCCGCCGCCGAACGAGGCGGCACCGGCCGCATTTTGGGGAGGGCACCTCCCCCGATCCGTTGGTTTTGGCGACCGCGCGCCAAATCCATGGATCGCCAATCCATGTTTGCGCACCCCCGACTCATGGCGCCAATATCGCAGAGCGGATTTCGTTCGGAAAACACTGGGATGGGCCGGGATTGTCCTGGAGAATTTCGCTCCGGATTTCGAAGCGAATTTTGTGCAGATTTTTTTTGTGGGGGGGGGCCAGGAAGGAAGACTCAAAGAAATCCACGTGAAATTAACTTCGTGTTTCGCTCGCCGTTTCGCGGGGTTTTGCATTGACAGGAATCCGCGCAAAAATCCGCTGCGGTACGTCTGCAAGCTCGGTGCCGTGAGGTTTCTCGGGTGTCCACGGTCCTGCTATGGAAGGGCGTGGCGCTCCCACGCCAAAAGTCAGCAGGCGTCCCGGGGCCTCAGGGATGGGTTTCTCTTTCTTGTTGCGGCGCGCGCGCAGAGCCGAGCGGTCCGGCGCCTCGGCGGCGCCGTGCGCAGCTCAGGCGCGTACACCTCATCAGGGATGGGGGGGGGAGCGCCACACACGACCTGCACGGGGGAGTGCAGGACGGCGCGTGTGGCGGGCAGCTGCCTCCGCGAGCGTCGTTGGCAGCACACCGCACGACGGGGCGGTACCGCCCGGGGCCCGGGCAGTACGCCTTCGCCCCCGCAGCGGCGGACCGAAGCACTGCCGGCCTGGCGGTGGTCTTGGGCTTCTCGTGGGAGGCCTCGTGTGGCCGGGCTCCTGCTGCACCGCCGGTGCGTCGGCGGTGTGTCGCCGATGCGGGCTCGACGTGCTTCCTCCCCCCGAGCCCGCTCTCCCCTCTGCGCCTGCGCCCCCCTCGCAGGGGCTGGGGCCCGCGGCGTCTGGAGGAGGGGCGGCGGCGGAGGAGCGAGCAGAGCACATCTCGGGGGCCTCGAGAGGGGGGGGGGATCGCAGGCCTCGGGGTTGACACCAACACCAATATCGGTGGTGTCCCCCCAGCGAGGGAAGAAGATCCCGATCTTGGCTATGGTGGTAGTAGTATTCTTGCTTTCAAGGTGACCGAAGCATAACCACCAACACCGAAATCTAGGATCACCTTCCCCCTGTGGAGGCCACCCCCCTGTGTTGGTATTGGTGCCCATTTGCAGGCCTCCAAGGATAGGCATAATGGGGGAATGCATCAACCCGCAATCGCCCATTGATCGCCGATGGGGGCCCGATGGCACCACCCCGCCCAGGACGGTGCGGAGTCACTATCGGGGGCCCATCGCCGATCTATCGACGATGTACCGCCGATTCCAGGTCGATGCATCCCCCCATGCCTATCCCCCTTATCGCAGCCCCTCAACATCTGGCAGGTTGCGAGACCGACGGATGGGAAGAGATCTCTCAGAGGGCGAAAACCCACCACCCCCAGTCCCGACTCCCATCCCCGAGCCGGCTATCCGAGGGGTCGGGGCTGGGGGTGGGGGTGGGCTTTCTCCATCTCTGGGGCCCCGGAAAGCCACCCCCAACCCCAGTCCCGACCCCTGGATCGCCGGTTCGGAGATGGGGTCGGGACTGGGGGTGGGGGTGGGTGTTCGCCTTCCCGACCTCCGGAAGCACGCGCACGTGAGTTCACGCGCGCCTCGGGAGAGCGCCCATTTGCGCGAGCGCCTATTCCGCGAGGGCGGCCTCGCGAGCCTGGTGGCAGAGAGTTCCAGACCTCCAGCGCGCTGGAAGGTGCAAGCCCTTGTTTTTTTGTCAGCAGGTTTTCGCTTCTATGATCCCACGCCGGACCCCAGGACAGTCGAGCAGTGGCTCGGGATTAACAGCGTGCCCAAGATGATGGGCCCTTTTTCCACCACCACCACCATAAGTTGGAGGGGGAGGAGGTCTTCCTCCTCCTCCTCCTCCTCTTCCTCTTCGTCCTCCTCCTCCTCCTCCTCCTCCTCTTCGTCCTCCTCCTCTTCGTCGTCCTTCTGCCCCCCTCCAACTCATGGTGGTGGTGGTGGAAAACAAACCCATCACCAGAGACCGGGGGCCACGTGTAGAAGCATCACGACGTCGGATGCCTGGGCTCTTGCGCGTGGCTGTGCGGGCACAGCCAGGACGCTTGTGAGTCGGGACCAGTTCGGGTTCGAAAGGGGCTAATGTCCTTCCGCGGCTGCTCCTCCAGCGCTCCCGGGAGGAGGGGGGGAAGGAGGAGGAGGAGGAGGAGGAGGAGGAGGAGGAGGAGGAGGAGGAGGAGGAGAAGGAGGAGGAGGAGGAGGGATGGAGGAGGAGAAGGAGGAGGAGGAGGAGGAGGAGGAGGAGGAGGCGAGGGAGGAGAGGGGAAGAGGAAAGAGGAGAGGAGGAGGAGGAGGAGGAGGAGGAGAGGAGGAAGAAGGAGGAGGAGGAGGAGGGAGGAGGAGGAGGGAGGAGAAGGAGGAGAGGAGGGAGGAGGAGGAGGAGAAGAGGAGGGAGAGGAGGAGGAGGAGGAGGAGGAGGAGGAGGAGGAGGAGGGAGGAGGGAGGAGGGAGGTGCACCCAGGCGGCGTTTCTGGGGCCAGAGAGGACAGGCGGCGCCCACCAGGGGGGTGGCGCGAGTGGGGCGGCCGCCCCACTGGGCCGCATGGGCTCCGAAAGGAGGCTTCTCGGAGGCCGGGCGAGCTTCAAAGGAGCCCCCCCTTGCCTTCTTCGACTAGACGTAAGAGTGACCTTTCGCCGGAGTGACCTTTGGTGCGGGCCCAGTGGGGCTTCCCGATCGCCGAACGCGATGCGATAGTAGCGCCTTGCGCTCCTGTGTTTGGTCCCCCCGCGGCCCCCCAACAGCCGCGCACCAAAGGTCACTCTTACCCAGGGTCACTCCTGCGTGTAGCCGACTTCTGATGTGAAGTCGGGCCTGTCCCTCTACAGGAGGAACATCCTACAGAAAGAGAAGTCGGGGGACGATCTTCTCGGAAGTTTCGGTGCTCTGTTTGTAATGTGCGATGCTCTGTTAGGCTTTCGCCCCAAATCCGCCTGTCGTGGGGGGATACGCCCGAACTAGTTCTGATGGGAGGCCTCCGCTCACCGGGCTCGCCGCGCGCACCCGCCGGCCGACCCGACGATCTGGAGGACAGAGTCGTGAACGTGATCGGCATCGGCAGTGCCTGCTCCTGCCCGTCCTGAACTCAGAGCGTGAATGACCTACCCCGCTTTCGCTTCCAGGCAAAACCAAGTCATACCACGCGCCTCCTCGTCAAGCGCCCTGACCAGTACAGGCCGTAGTTTGGCATCGCTTGGTATCTCTTGGAAGCGAGGGTGGTCAAAAGCGAGGTAGGTTTGTTTTCCCCCCATGAACAGGACTCACTGTCCGCACCGCCGCGAACGGTGCCCACTTGAGTCAAGCAGTGGGCGAAGCGCCCTGGCTCGCCTATAGGCCTACCAGACGATGTTCTTAGAACGTTGTGTGGTCTCCAGGAAATGTTCTTAGAGCATTTCTGGCTGGGACTGTCTTGCTTTAACACATCGGGCTTCGGTTCTAAGAATATTGTTTTTGTTGTTAGAACATTGTTGGGTTTTAAGAACACGTCGTGGCAGGCCTATAGGACTGCCGGGACGGTCGGTCCCTGCTCAATTGAGAAAGACGCCTGCCCAACTTCGCTGTCGGTTTTGGACAACATTCCCAGACACCTGATGCCCCTATTTTTTCTCACCGCGTCGACCCCCAGAGATCTCGACCACTTCCCCTGGCCCGGCTTTTCATCCCCTGTCGTTTTTGGACGGTGCCGGGGTCCTGTGTACGGCCAGGTCCTCAGGAGCCCAAAATCGGTGGTTCAAAGATGGAATCGAAATGATGGGGACCTCAGGATAGGAAAGGATCCAAGGGTGGACTCACGTAGATTGAGGCACCTCGTCCTTAGGACCCCATTCCTCAGGACCTCATCTTTGAACCGCTTGGTTTTCTTTCGCGACGCCAGGGGGTCTGGGCTTGCAGGAGGGCGTGTCTTTCCAGTTTCTTCCCTGGCGATAACGAGCGTGACCGGGGGAGCACGGAGGCGGGGAGGGGGCCGGTCACGTAAGGATTCGCGCCGGCGCCGTGTTTCGAGGAAACACGAGCACGGATCAGGGCGAGTGGATTAGCGAGGGGTCCCGTGGATTACAGCGGAGTTGTTGCTGGCAAGTTCCCCGATGGAGGATTACAGTCGCTTGTCCTCCTCCGCTTCCTCGTCCTCCCCTCCCTCAGCGACTGTTCCGCCCAGAACGTTTTAGTCTGCCAATGCGCCGTATTGGCGCCAGGCGTGCCTGGCGGACGGACCCGTTTCCACACAAGATCGGCGCGCTCCGCCACCAAAGCGGGCGGCACCGGCGCCATTTCGCGGAGGGGCCTTCCATGGTTCATGGATCTGGCGACCACGCACCAGATCCACGCATCCCCAGTCCATATTAGCGTTCGCCCGAGTGTTGGAGTGGCCAATCCCCACACGGGGCTGGCGCGAATCGTGACGTGGCCAGGGAGAGGAGGATGGGGGGAGGGACGGATCCATTCACGGGCGTTACCGCGACGAAAAGAAAGCAGTCTCCAGTTGTCGGACGGGCCTAGAGTCGAGATAAGTCCGTTCCAAAGCGTTCCGAAACGCTCTCAGAGCGTTCTGGAACGCTCTGAAACGACCGCTGCGCCCGATACATCCTCCGCACCTGCCGATTCTCAGAGATCTCCGACTTATGTCGTTCCCATTTTGCCTGGATCTTGCCTTCGTCTTA
>CAUYUJ010014324.1:74809-154809 GCA_963575745.1 Prorocentrum cordatum | reverse complement strand
GACCTCGCCTCTTCCAGTGCGGCCTGTCCGCGGGCAGCAGCCTGCACTGGGCGCAGAGGCTCGGGCGCGGCCCCCTCGAAGGCGGGCCAGGCCGAGTACGAGGAGGGGAGGCAACCCGTTTTGCCTCGGGAACCATCGGTTCCTCGTTGGGCGTCTGGGTGTTCCCCCGACGACGTCAGCAGTGCAGCACCACCCGGCGTCGCGCCGAGAGCCTCCAAGGGGCCATGCGCGGGCCCCGTGCCCAGGCCCATGCCCTCTTTTTGCAGCTCGACGCTTCTCGGGTCACGTCTTGACGCCCGCCTGCTCCGCCGCGGGGGGGATGGAGGAGGAGGAGGCCGCATCGGCCACGCGCGAGGGGGGCAACAAACGAAAAAACAACGGCCACGCGCAAGGAGGAGGAGGCCGCATGGGGGGAGGGAGAGGCGTGGAGGAGGAAGCGGCCCCGTTGCCCCCCAGGAGCTGGCCAACACGCTCTGGGGCTTCGCGGCCGCTGGGTACTGCAGCGAGGCTTCCGCCGCGGCGCCACGGCGGCCCCCCCCCCGGCCTCCTCCTGCAGCCTTCCCCCTCCTCCTCCAGCCTGTTTCTCGTCCTTCTCCTCGTCCCCTCCGGGATGTAGGAGTACCATGAGGATCAGGAGGGGAAAAAATAGCACAGCCACATCTAATCGTCGATTCCCCAGAAAATATAAGAAAATATGGGGAGGGGGGGGAAGACAAAAACCAAGACAATATTGAAAAATATAGGGAATCCTGTTATTCGTGTCTATTTATTTGTGTGTCCCAGGGCCCCTTCAGAGGAGGCACAGTCCGATGTGCCTCCTGGAAGCCTCGGGTGGCGACCATAGGGGTCCAGCGCGTGAAGAAGCAGTGGGTTTGCCCGCCAACACGGGAGCCGCTGCTTGCGCGAGGGGCGCACGAAAGAAGGGAGGCCCCAGCCCATCCTCCCCAGTCGCGCTTGGTGGGAAGACGGCGGGCGACGGGGGGGGCAACAAACAACTACAGTGGAGGCCCATGCAAAGAAACACCTCGCTTGCCTCCAGGGTGCCCTGGGCTTCGAGGTTTTCGCGATGGAGAGCGAGACGTTCCCACGCCAAAAATCACTGGACGTCCTGGGGTCTCAGGGTTGGGTTTCTTGTGGAAGGTTTCTTGTGGTCGGGCCCCTACTGTACCATGCCGAAGATGAGGTATGCGGCGTTGGGGTGGGTGGGAAGACAGCGGGCGACGGGGGGGGGCAACAGACAACTAAACGAGTTCAACTCTTGCCTCAGGGTTCGTGACAGCCTCCATCCTGCGAGCCTTCATCCGTTGGTTCGCTCGCGTGGGGGTTCTCGGCAACGCCTTTGCACCGAGACGCCAGCTTTACAAGGGAGCCAGGAGTTCCGTGGCCTCCGCATTTTCGTCAGCAGAAATGTTCGCCGACTCTAAACACCGCATGCCCCAGGTTTTCAAATTCAGGGAAGCTCTCGGGCCGAGGGTGCACGGTAACAGGAGTGGGCGGTCCTTGGACCTCATCGTCAGGCCTAGGGTAACCATTTTGAGACCGCTTCGCAGCAGCGTCAAGCGCCACTTGCACAGCATTCGGTCGGTACACACTGAAAGAATTCCCGTGTGAGTTTAACCAAGCCTCATGGACTAGGCGCTGCACGGGAGACGACTAACAATTACGGGTGGTTTTCTGCGTGAGCATGTTTTTGAGGGGCAGTTGTGATTGCCATTTGCCGCAATGACGGCACCGCCATTCGCCGAGTTCAGCATTGTGCCAGATCGGGTGCTTGGTGGTCTTGAGTTGAAGGGGCCGAGGGTGTTGGAGCGGAAGGAGGGAATCTACTTGGTCACCGTTCCACCGTTGGCCTTGCAACAACATCCAGGTTGCTCAAGCTTACAACTGAATGGCCGGTTCACGATACGCAAAGTCACCATCCAAGGCGTTCGAGAAGCCCTCAGGGACAACAACACGGTGAGTGGCAGAACCGAGCTTGGCGGGAACAAAGAACGCGCAGAAGTCTCCAGCCCAACGCTCGAGGGCAACATTTTGCCCAATGGTCTCTCTGATGTTCGGATGGGCGGGGAACCATACAACATTGGGGGAGAGAGCGCCCTTCGTGGTGGCGAAGCAGATCGGCGCAGATCGCAGCATGCCTTGCTCCGCCTTGCCCAGAGTGCGTTGAAAGTCCCAAGAGGTTCTTTCTCGCAACGTGGGCTGCACATCAGAAACCACCTTTAAATCGGGCATGTTCCTCTACAGGACGACTGTTCAAAAATAGTTAAAACGTAGTCTGGGGACGATTGTTTGGAGTAGCTTTGAGCATTGTTGAATATTTGTAGAGTACTTTCTAAATTCTTCCACACATCCGCCTGTATGGAGACACGCCTGACCTGAAACTGCCGTGGCAGTGTCGGGATCAGGCGATCGCAAACATGGATCAAGGGGGCGTGGATTAGCGACGGGTCCCGTTTCCATGGGAAATCGCGGATTTCCGCCGCCGAGCGAGGCGGCACCGGCCGCATTTTGGGGAGGGCACCTCCCCCGATCCGTGGATTTGGCGACCGCGCGCCAAATCCACGGATCGCTAATCCAGGTTGGCGCGCCCCCGACGGGGGAGGCGCTGGCCCAGCCCCGTGGCATCTATGATGTTCAGACCTACTGTAGCCTGGATCACCAGAATGAATTTCGACTACCAGAAAAGTACCCAAACACTCTCGGGTTTTCACGTGTCGGGCCCTGGGAGACTGTTTCGACATTCTTTCGACACTTTCCCGGGTGCTCGAAATCATTTCTGGGATGTGGTCTTTAAGTACGATGGGAGCAGCATAAACCGAGGAGCCATCTGGATCGCCAGCCCATGCTGGGAGCATTTATTTGGGGTATATTTTATTTTTCGTCCAAACAAAAAATCCCCGTGTAGGAGGACATGCCCGACCTAAGACACCTCCCGTCCACGAAACTCACAAGGCCACCAGGTCTCAGAGACGGACTGGACCGGACACTTGGCGTTTACTAAACGGCCTTGGGCGTTTACGAAACAACCTTGCCCTGTTCGATTCTTTCCTTGGGTGCGTTTCCTAAACGGCCTCGCTTGTCGGGGAGGTTCTTGTGGGGGGGGTGTTTGCCCGATACCTCAGGCATGCTGGGCGGAAGGGAGACAACTCCCGTCCACGAAGCTCAAAGCCAGCCGCGCGCAGAGAGGGGGGTGCGGGGAGGCGGGAGGGCTTCCTGGAAGCACCCCTGCCGCTTCGAAGGCGCGGGCTTCATCTGCAGATGCGGGGCCGGCGCCTTCGAAGAAGCAGCCTCCTCCGACGGAGTCGGGCCGGGCGAAAGGGGGGGATTGGGAAAGGGGGGGTTACGAAATCTGCTGCATGTAGCTGGTTTCGGCCCCGCCGCCGGGCCATTCCTCGATACATGGCCGCCTCCGGCGCCGGGAGGCGCCGGGAAAATCAGCTACGTGAGCTGATTCTCAAACCCCCCCTTTGCTATCCCCCCCTTTCGCCCGACCCGACGAAGCCCCCCCCCTCCCCCCACCCCCCCCCCCTCTGCGCGCCGCCAGCAGGGGCCCCCCGGCCGCCGAGCCCCACCGGGAGGCCGCAGGATGATGGCCTCGGCGGCCCGGAGCCCCACGCGGGGCCGGCCGCCGAAGCGGGGGCCCACAACATGCGCTTGGAGGGAGCGGTGGCCCACCCGCGGCGTGCCGGCACCGGCCGGCGAGGGGCTCCCGAGGTCCAGTCGGGCCGGACGAAAGGGGGGGATTGGGAAAATGGGGGTTACGAAATCTGCTGCATGCAGCCGGTTTCGGCCTCACCGAGGGGCCCATTCCTCGATAAAAGGGGCGCCTCCCGGCGCCGGGCGACGCCGGGAAAATCAGCTACGTGAGCTGATTCTCAAACCCCCCCTTTGCTGTCCCCCCCTTTCGCCCGACCCGAGTCAAGTCGGGCCTGTCCCTCTACAGGAGGAGAGTTCAAGAACAGTGAGAGATGGTACGGGGACGATCTTTTGATCGTGTCTGAGCATGTTTGGAATACGTTTTTTGACCACTTTCTATTTTTCGCCCCAAATCCCCCTGTAGGGGGACAGGCCCGACCTCATCCTACGGGCCCCGCGGTGGCTCAACAAAAGCCGCAGGCACGGGCTCGCCCAGAACGTCAGTCTCACCGTCGTGAATGCGGGACTCACAGCAATGTCGCACGTGGCCGTAGGAACCCACAGGGGCGATGCCGTAGTCTTGTTCGGCCCTTGCTGCAGGGAGGGGGATCGCGTCGGCCCAGACCGCGGAGAGGGCACCCCCACGTAACGAGGACACGATACCGCCCTAAGCCCTCCACGTGTTCTCCCACAGATGCTCCCACAACTATGCAGGAACAACCTCTTCTGCTGCCACCTTTGGGTGCCTGCGATGATGTCGAGCCTGACGTCAGGAGGACAGGCAGCAATTCGATGGATGCGATGCCCGAGGTCGGAAGTACAGATGCGCGCTGGCTCCATATCCCATCCAACCCTTCGGAGCGAAGTCCAACAGGCCGTCATGGGCCCTTTCACTATCTGCCACGTCGGATTGTCCCGCACGCGCTGCTGCAAGATGGCCCAAGCCCTCTTGGGCCTTCCCAAGCTGATCCTGATACTTGATGGTGACTCCGAGCGAACATTCGAAGATAGGGGTCATGCAGTGGGTCGCGATTCGCCCGTAGACAGCCGGTCACACCGCCGTGCTTCTTCCCTCCTGCCAGAGTTGCTGCCATACTGCGAAAATATTTGAGCGCCGCGTCTGAAACTCAAACCACATGACTTCCATCGCCGGCAACAGACAGAGCACCAGTGTGCCACAGCGAAGAGGATTTGCGCTCTATGACGCTGCGTAGCGCCATGAACTTACGCCTCCTGGCAGCGATGTCTTTCAGCCTGGAGCACCTTGGGCCCATGCAAGCTCATGCCCCATCAATGGCCGAACATTCAGCCCCCACTGACTCGCACCTCGCTTGAACAGCTCCCCTGCGCCGAACCTGCCGTCGCACTCGACTTCTGGGGCTGGTTCCACGGCCCTGCCACTGCAACGTCAGAGCTCCGAGGCGGGAATCTATACATGACCGCCACCGGTGGATATGGACATGTTCGGCCCCCTGGGGCCGAACTATATCCATATCCACCGCCCGCTGGGGCACCAGGACGTCGGCTCCCAGGCGGCGGATATGGACAAGTCCTCGCCTCGCAGGAGCAGAATCCGTGCACTCCTGCTCGGGGGCGGCCAGCGGCCTGCGGGGGCCTCGCCTTCCTCCTCCCTTCCTGCCGCAGGGCGCTCACGGTGCGGGCCGGTGCTGCGCGGCCTCCTCCTCCTCCTCCTCGGAGGGAGGAGGAGCGATGCCAACACCACCAGGGGGCCCACCGCCAGCGAGGAGGCCTACGGTGCCTCGTCGAGCTGGAGGCTGGGGATGTCTCGAGCGAGAGGGGGCGACCACACCACCAGGGAGTTTCCCCCTCGACTCCTCGCATCTCCTCGCTCTGTTGGTGTTGGTGCCGCCTTTCCTTGCTCCTGACTGCGATCCTCCTCCCGGCGGGACCGTGGCACTGCTCGGTCTGTGATTGAGTCGGGCCTGTCCCTCCACAGGAGGAATAGCCCCAAAAAGTTAAACAATAGTCTGGGGACGATGTTTGTTGATTCTGTTTTGACCATTTTGCGGTATTGTTCTGCCTTTTCTTATTTTGTTGTCCAACATCCCCCTGTAGGAGGACAGGCCCGACTTCAGTCTGCGACCAGCGAACTCACGCCGCAGGCCTGCGGGAGCCTTGCCGCGCTCCGCGCGTCCCTCCACTGGTCCCGCCTGCCCGCCCCCCGCGGGCGCTGAGTAGTGCCCCGGCGGCGGCGAGGGGTGGAGGGTGGAGAGGCCTGGGAGGGAGGGTTCTGCACTCTTCACACCAGCTGGGTGAGTGGCCCAGATTGCATGTTGTCCTGCCACGCGCGTGGCAAGTGCGCGACAAGAAGGGGCCCCCCCTTGGAAGGGCGCTGTCTCGGGAAATCCCGGGAGTGGCGCGGAGAGCCTGTCGCTTGTCGGGCGGAGTTTGCAGTTTGGGCGAGAGGCCCCGCCTAAGCCTGTCCTCGCGGTGATGCAGTCCAGAGTCCGTGCTTAAGAGGTGGCCAGAGCTGGGAAGTCGGGTGACGTTGGGACTGCGGGACCTGCCCCGTCCGCCGCGGTCGTGCCGAGAGCCCGGGGCAGTGGGCCTTCGGCTGAGCTTGCGGGCGCACCCTCTCAGCGGCACGTGGAGGGCGACCCGAGGCCGAGGAAACGCGGGGTCGGAGGCCACGCCCCCTCCCGTGTTTGTCCGAAGTTGTGAGCCCGCCTGGGCCCAGAGGAAGAGGCGGCGATGCGGCTCTGTGGCGGCGCGGATCTTGGTCGCCTTGCGGGACCCGAGCCAGCTGAATGTCTGCCCCCCTTGGAGAGAGGTGGGCAGATTCCGCGGCCGCCAGGTTTGGCGCGGGATGCGCCTGAGAATTGACGGTCCTCTTTGCGCCCAGGGTTGCTGTCTTGGTTTCCACCTTCACGGCGATGTTGGGGGCGAGGGTTGGCTGCGACGCGAGGGTGGCATCGATGCGAAGTCTTCCCAGCGAGTTGTCCTCCCCATCTCCTCCTCCTCGCCCTCCTCCTCCTCCTCCGCCTCTTCCTCCCCCTCCTCCTTTTCTTCCTCCTCCTCCTCCTCCGAGAGAGAGAGAGATAGAGACAGAGAGAGAGAGAGAGAAACAAAAGAGAGAGAGAGAAAGAGAGAGAGAGAGAGATACATCTATATATGTATATATACAGAGAGAGAGAGCGAGAGAGCAGGCCATCTTTGTGGGCAGCCCGCTGTGCTGAGTACCAGCAGGCGGTGGTCTCGCCATTGTTGCCATCCAGGTGTATTGAACCGTGCCGTTAGATGTCTGAGTCCAGGATACAATTCCCACCGAAATCCATTTGTTCATTGATAAATTCTTCCTCCAAGGCCAGAACACTTGCCCCGAGAGCCTCAGCCAGACCCTCATAGCAGCCTCGGACAGCATGCGGCACATGATCGGAACCGACCTCGACGGGGAAATCGCCATCCACGAGTCTGTTGTCCTCGCTGCGTCCACTAAAGTCAGGGACCCCTAGTAATAAGGCTCTTGGGAAATACGCAGGTCCCCAGCAGCTGCAGGATGCAGCAGCCAACCTAGGCATATATGGCATTGCAGGCGGACGTGTTCGCAGTGGCAAAGGGCGCGCAGACTGACGGCAGCGTTTTGAGAAGCTCGCGTTGACACCATGCCAGCCTGGATCAGGCCAACCACTACGGCAGCGAGGTTGTAGGGCTTACCGACTCGGAGTTGATTCAAAGCCAGAAAGTGCACCTCAGCACCGTGCAGCCCCGCAGTTTTCACGAGATCTTGGGTCCTCAGCCTGTGTCTCCTGGGAGGCCCCCTTCTTGAAGGCCGCCCTGGAGCCCGTCATGTATTGCGGCCAAGACGGGGGGGGGCACAAAAGGGAGTTGCCCAGCGGCGGGGAGGCGACCTCGGGAGTCAGTGGGCCAGGAGGGCAGGTGCAATGACAAGGCCAGTGGCGGACCACAGAGATCGAGAGACCGTGCACACACACGTGCACACACATACAACACCACCACCACCAACAACAACAACAACAACAGCACCACCACCAACCACGGCAACAACAGCAACACGACCACCAGCAACAGCAGCAACTCCAACAACGACAACCACAGGCGCACCACCAACCATATCACCAGCAACAGCACCACCAACAACAACACTTTCAACAACAACACACCATCAGCCACCACACCAACAACAACATCAATACCATCACCACCAACAACACACACCATGGCAGCAACAACAGTAACAACATCAGCCACATCAACACCAACACGAACACAACAAAAAACACCAACAACACCAGCAACAGCAGCATCAACTACTACACCTACAATCACAGCAACGACAACAACGCCAGTCACACCAAACACAACACCAACTACAGCAAAACCACCGACAACACCACCACCAACACTAGCAACAGCAGCAGCACCACCACCACCGCCAACAAAACCATCACCAGCACCACCAGCAACAACAACAGCAGCAGCAACACCACCAACAACGAAACCACCGCGACCACCACCACCAGCAACAAGCAGAAACCTGTGGGCGCAATCGGAAAGCGTGGGGACACACCGTTGTGTTTTCGGGGGGTAGCCTGGGCGGGCCCTGCTCGCTCCTGGGATGGGAGGGGTCTGGCTGCGGCCGCCCTCGGGAGGAGCCGCAGGGGTGCGGGTGAGGAGAGAGGAGAGGAGCGGGACGAGAGAAGAGGAGGAGGAGGAGGAGGAGGAGGAGGAGGACGACGAGAGGAGGAGGAGGAGGAGGAGGAGGAGGAGGAACGAAGGAGGAGAAGGAAAGAATGAGGAGCTGGAAGACAGGGATAAGGAGCAGGAGCATGAGTGGACGGAGAAGGAGAAGAGGAGGAAGAGGAGGAGGGTGAGGGAAGGAGGAGGAGGAGGAGGAGGAGGAGGAGGAGGAGGAGGAGGGAGGAGGAGGAGGAGGAGGAGGAGAAGGAGGAGGAGTTAGAGGAGGAGGAGGAGGAATGGAGCAGAAGAGAAGTGGAGGAGAGAGGAGGAATGAGCAGGAGGAGGAGGAGGAGCACCAGGAGCAGAGCAGAGGACCAGGAGGAGCCGGACGGAGGCCTCCACCCCCGCCGGCGGGGGGACGTCTCGAGGCGGCCGCCCCTCCGCAGGGCCTCTTTGTCGCCGCCGCAGAGTCGGCCCAGCGCATGGACCTCCACGCGCAGCACCTGGCC
Organism: Prorocentrum cordatum; assembly: GCA_963575745.1. Lineage (NCBI taxonomy): Eukaryota > Dinophyceae > Prorocentrales > Prorocentraceae > Prorocentrum > Prorocentrum cordatum. The sequence continues at coordinate 146,005 of CAUYUJ010014324.1, read as the reverse complement.
GCCATACTGTGGGCAGGGCACGGGGAGCCGGATGGGAGCCCACCCAAACCCTGGCGATCGCAAACATGGATCAAGGGGGCGTGGATTAGCGACGGGTCCCGCTTCCATGGGAAATCGCAGATTTCCGCCGCCAAACGAGGCGGCACTAGCCGCATTTTGGCGAGGGTTCCTCCCCCGATCCATGGATTTGGCGACCGCGCGCCAGATCCATGGATCGCTAATCCATGTTTGCGCGCCCCCGACCAGACCCCCTCGAGTCATGACAACAATCATGACCTGCAGTTTTTCGCCATGTTCGGCCTTTGGGGGACCTTGCCAGGCCTCGGGGCTGTCAGACAACGGCTCAAGACGAGAAGCCAGTCCTGGAGAGTGGGTCCGGACATCCCCGGGGTTCGCGTCATGAGAAAATCATGATTTCGGGGGTCTGGGATTGCTGCTCTGAGCCTGGCGCATGCGCGCTGCGCGGGCCGGAGGGTTACCGTGCCCCTCTGCCACGGGTTTTTTCCGGGAGGTCCACGGCCGCCTCCGCTTTTTTCGAGTTCGCGCGCGCAGGTTCGCACGGCCTCGTGACGCATCGCAGACGTCGATGTGAGTGCAGAGGAGGGCACCCAGCCTTGGCCGCCAGAAACAATCTCGAGCACCAGGAGAGTATCGAGACTGCAGGTTGTTGACGTGGCGGGCCCTGGGAGCCGATGCTCGTTCGGCACTTAGCCAGCGTGCCAGGAAAACACCGCTGCGATACTCCTCGGGGTGCGCGGGATTATCTCTGGGATGTGATCCTTAAGCACGATTCGAAAACAAGAAGCACCGCCATAAACATGAACTTTTGGCGCTCCGCGCGGATTTCTTGGACCCGCGGCGGCCCCCCCCGGGCGGCGCCTCCGGCGCCGCCACTGGCGCGTTCCGCGCGCCAGGGAGGGGGGTCCAGCGCAGATCCAAGAGGTCCGCGCGGAGCGCCACAAATGTTCTGCTTGTGGCGCTTGTCCTTCTTCGAGCGATGGGAACAACACAGCCCTCACCCTCCTCTCCCCTTCTCGGGCCGGACGAAAGGGGGGGATTGGGAAAGGGGGGGTTACGAAATTAGCTGCATGCAGCTGGTTCCGGCCCCACCGAGGTGCCCATTCCTCGATACATAAGCGCCTCCGGCGCCAGGAGGCGCCGGGAAAATCAGCTACGTGAGCTGATTCTGAGCGACCCTTTCGCCCGACCCGACCTTCGCAGGGGGGGGCCGCGGCTCCGCGGGCAGACAGGTGGCGAGTCAACCTCGCACACCTGGCACGCTCGGGGCCTCGGCCGGGTGGCACCGGTGCCATCGCGAGGGCCTCACGCGCGCTATACGCGCGAGGGCGGTGCTCCCTCGCGCATGGCCTGCACGGCACGGGGATGGGGGCAGGGGGGGAGGAGGAGGGAGCAGGAGGAGCAGGAGCAGGAGGAGGGAAACAAAAAAAGAAATGGTTACCCTCGAGGAGGAGGAGGAGGAGGAGGAGGAGGAGGAGGAAGAACAGGAAGGGTTTTCATGGGCTCCAGCGGGCAGCAGTCTTTAGCTGGCGATGCGATGCGATGCGCGAATGCGAGGGAGGAGGAGGCGGAGGAAGAGAAGCAGGAGGAGGTTCGAGGCTCGAGGTCCTCCCGTGCTCGTCTTCCCCGATCCTCCCCCAGCCTTTGGAGGGCTGAACCCCGCCCCTTGACGCAGTGAGGGGGTCCCGTGGTGGTGCGCGCGCAGACCCCAGGCGTCAGCGTACGGAACAGAAGCATGGCGGTACGGATTTTGGCGGCCCTTTGCGAGGGCTCTCTTCCTTCCTCCTTCTGGTTCCTTGCTCCTGGTGGCTGCCAGGTTCGGTGAACGTAGCCGTCCCGCCCCACCAGGGCAAGCTGGTGCCAGGTGACCCTGGAAGCACCGCTCCGGAGGCCATCGGCGATGCGATAGATAATTAAAGCAAAACGGGAAGACCGAGGAGAAGAGGACGAGACATCTTCCTCCTCCTGTGCCTACTCTCGTCCCCCCTCGCGTGTCCACGGCCTCATCTCCGGCCGCCCCCCCCCCCTCCTGAGGGGCCTTCCTGGCCCAGGGAGAGGGCCGGGGGGGCTCTCGCCCTCGCTGCGTAGAGCCTCGTGCCGGTCAGAGTCGACTGGACGTCGGAGCGACCCCTCGCCGGAGTGACCTCTGGTGCGGGCCCACTGCGGGTCCCCCGATCGAAGAGCGCGATGCGATGGCAGCGTCCTGCGAGGCCCGTGTGTGGGTCCGCCCGCGGCCCCCGAGGAGCCGCGCACCAGAGGTCCCGCCTACCCGGGGTCACTCCATGCGTGTAGCCGGTTGGGCGTTGCGTAATGGGGGGGTCATACATGGGGGGGTGGCGAGAGTGGTCCGAAAAGGTACCCAAACGGTACCTAAACGAGCGCCCTGGGGCTCCGGAGGGGCCCGCAAGGGGCACGAAAGGGGACCGTTTCTGACCTCCCCATTTATGACCCCCCCGTTAAGCCACGCCCAAGCCGGCAGACAGAGTCTCCAGAGTCTTCTCGCTTTTCCCCCTCCTCCCGCCGAGACGGTGTTCGCATGTCGGGCCCGGGGCGGCGATACTCGTTCGGCACTTCGCCACGGGCGCCGTCGCTCTCGGACCACCTTTCTCTGTTGGGCCTCGTACCCATTTTCTCCGTACGCGCGTGCGCAGACGGGGGGGGCCACTGATATCTTGGCCTCTACGACCGGAAGCCGCGCGACGAAAGCGGCGGGATATGTCTGGCGCGAATTAGTCGTTGCAGGTTCTCCGAAGGGAGGCGTGGGAGGAATCGAAGGCGCAGCTGATGCCGCGAGACGAGCGCGGACGGCGCCGGCGGAGGCTGCTGGTAGATTCGCCCACGAAGTACAAGTTCCAGACAGAGGAGACGTCGGCGTGCCGTGAAGAGCGCACAGCGGACATGAAGAGCGTTGACGAAACATGGTGCAAGAGTCGCGGAACATGCGCAGCAACGTGGGTGGGCGATGGACGGACGCGGTGCGGTGACAATGGGAGCAAGGCGGAAGTTTGCGGCGCCGAGGAGGTGAAGGTTGTTGTTGTTGTGGCAACGCGAAGTGAAACGACAGCGCTGGCAGAGTGCGGTGTTCGAGCGACAAGTGGATGCTGCTTGTTGAACATAGGACGGGGGTGCTGGAAGCACGGAGAAACCACGACGCGGTTGGGGAGAGGCCGTGTCGGAAATGCGCGGGTCAGCGTCAGGAGTTTACGTTCGAGGCCAAACAACGCAAACGGAAAGCAGATGCGTGAGCCGAGCCGCTGATGTGCTGCGCGCCAGGTGACGGGGCGACCTTTGGGAGCACGCGTCATTTAAAACACAAAAAACAAATAAAGGATCACCGAGCGGAGAAACGAGCAACCGTGGTTTGCGGGGATTGTTGTAGTACGCAGGCCATCATTGCGGTGGGAATGGCCGATGCGGCAAAACGGTGTGGGCGGGAGTTTTCAATGGGGCTATACGCACCGAGCGCCGCGGGAATAAGACCAGGAGGGGAGAGAACGACGAGGGGGGAACATAATTCGAGAAGGAGAATGCTGACGAGGAGGAGGGCGAATAAGGAACGAGGAAGGGGGAAAAGGGGGGAAAGTAAGGGGAGGAGGAACAATGTTCAGCCTGGCGAAGGACCCAACCATATGCAGTTGTGTATACCGCAAATACGAATATCGTTTTCGGTGGCGCTACCTCTGGGTAGGGGAGACGCATGCGAACACCCCCACTGGGGCCTTCGGTGGAGCTCCCTATGGGGCTACGAAGCGCTGCCCTGGGTGGGGGACGGGCACCCCCTCTGGGGCCTTCGGTGGAGCTCCCTGTGTGGCTACGAAGCGCTGCCCTGGGTGGGGGAACCGCATGCGGACACCCCCACTGGGGCCTACGGTGGAGCTCCCTATGGGGCTACGAAGCGCTGCCCTGGGTGGGGGAACCGCATGCGGGCAGCCCCACTGGGGCCTACGGTGGAGCTCCCTATGGGGCCACGAAACGCTGCCCTGGGTGGGGGAACCGCATGTGGACACCCCCACTGGGGCCTTCGGTGGAGCTCCCTATGGGGCTACGAAACGCTGCCCTGGGTGGGGGAACCACATGTGGACACCCCCACTGGGGCCTTCGGTGGGGGGAATCGCATGTGGACATCCCCACTGGGGCCTTCGGTGGAGCTCCCTATGGGGCTACGAAACGCTGCCCTGGGTGGGGGGAGCCGCATGTGGACACCCCCACTGGGGCCTTCGGTGGAGCTCCCTATGGGACTACGAAACGCTGCCCTGGGTGGGGAAACCGCATGTGGACACTCCCACTGGGGCCTTCGGTGGAGCTCCCTATGTGGCTACGAAACGCTGCTCTGGGTGGGGGAACCACATGTGGATTCCCCCACTGGGGCCGTCGGTGGAGCTCCCTATGGGGCTACGAAGCGCTGCCCTGGGTGGGGGAACCGCATGTGGACACCCCCATTGGGGCCTTCGGTGGAGCTCCCTATGGGGCTACGAAGCGCTGCCCTGGGTGGGGGAACCGCATGTGGACACCCCCACTGGGGCCTTCGGTGGAGCTCCCTATGGGGCTACGAAACGCTGCCCTGGGTGGGGGATCCACATGTGGACCCCCCCACTGGGGCTTTCGGTGGAGCTCCCTATGAGGCTACGAAATGCCGCCTTGGGTGAGGGAACCGCATGTGGACACCCCCACTGGGGCCTTCGGTGGAGCTCCCTATGGGGCTACGAAACGTGTGAGAGGTGTGCCGAGGGCAGAGGCAAGGAGGGGGGTGGGTGGGGAGGAGGGGGGAGGAGGGCGGGAAGGAAGGAGCGCGGGGAACGAGGACCCAACACCACAGGATGGTTGGGAAAAAAGAGGAAGCAGGATTTGGTCTTGGGGCCATACCTTGGGCCCCCCGGCGATTCCGACACCCCTTGTTCACGGATGTTTCTTGGGGTCCTGTCAGAACGTTGTCGGAGGCTTGGTGGGGCGGAGTTTCGGGCCTTCATGGGATCCGCGTGGGGCTTGGTGGGGGCCTCTTGTGTGCCCTTCTTAGGTTTCTAAGGGGCCCGGAGGTCTCTTGTGCGAGTCCTCAGGGATGTTTCCTGGGGTCTCTGCCGACCGCTCACGGGACTTGTGGGGGGCAGCTTTAGGGCCCTCTGGATGCTGATTGGGTTTTTGTTGGGGGGGCGTCGTGGTGGCTTTGTGGGGCCTCAGGGAAAACTGTTGCATCCCTTGCTTCGGCGCCTCCTGGGAGTCCCTCGAAGCCGAGTGTTCGAAATGTCCATTCTAGTCCCTCGTCTGGGCCCCCCATCCTGGAATCGTTTTGGGAGCGTCGTGGGCCATTTTGAAACCCTCTGAGGCCGTCATGGGGCCCCCTGGGGCCGCTTTTGGGCCGTCTGGACGAGTTCTCGGGGCGATCTTGGGGGCTTCGTGGGCCGTCTTGGACCATCGGTAGGCCCCAATGGCCAGATGCCATATATCATGGAATCATGTCTCCCCTCTTGGTGGGTTTCGTGGGAGGATTGTTGGAGGCGTCTTAGGGGCGTCGTGGGGGCATCCTCGGCCGTTTGGAGACCATCTTGGGCGTCTTGGACGGATCCGTTGGCGATTCGGGGCCCTCTTGAACAGTCTTGGGGGCCTCTTGAGGCTGCCTTCGCTTGCTTTGGGGCCATATCTCCCGTCATGGTGCGTTCGTCCGGGAGCCGCCCACGGCCGTGAGGGGGATCAGTTTTTTTTTTTTTGTGTGCGGGCCCGGGTGGGGCATCAGGAAGGGAAGAATTTCACACGCCTTGAAAAAACAAGGGATCGCCGAGTTGTCCTACTGTACAGTTGCGGAAAATGTTGCCCTCATTGAGGGTTGTTTAGCGGGGTTCCGTGGATTATTTGGAGACGTCTTGGGGCGATCTTGAGCAATCTTGGAAGTAATCGTGGGCTCTATGAGGCCCCCTTGGGCCAACAAGGCGATCCAACTACCCGCGGGGCGCAACGCCCATGTACAAGGAGAGGGTATGGGGGGGTTGCCAAGCCACCCATAAGCAACCAGGCGCCCTCCCAACACACAAGTAGCATCCAAGTCTCAGCATGGACAGGGGCTGCCATCGACAACCATTGGGAACCACTGCAGACGCTAGCCAGAGGAACGAAAACCGCGAGGTGCGCCGCACATGCTAACTGCGCCAGGCGAACCAATTACGCAACATTGGGCAATATGTCGGCCCTCCCACCGTCCCTGTCAACAAAACTCATGCGAAATGACAACATGTTTGCGAGCGGCGTGTCATGTGCGAGTGTGCGTCCTCGATAATTTTGAATATGTTTTCTGACCGGCATGGTGGGCAGTCGCACAACTGGCAGTATGCCGCCACCCGCCATCCCTGACAAACTGATCCTAGGGATGATGGGCCCGCGCAAAGCAGGCAATATGCCGGCACCCCTTCCATCCTTGACGAATGCCAACGCAACGTGAGCGCGGGGCGCTTGCGCATGATCCAGATGCTGGTGAAAAGTGCACTTCGTGTTGTTTCGTGCAAAAGGTGGTTTGGGGGGTGTTGGCATCAAACCCCCGAGTCACTGACAAAAGCCCGTGCAGAGCGGTCGCGGGAATTCAGCGCATGATCCAGATGTTTGTGCAAAGTGTATTTTGCATTGTGTTTGCAAGGGATAGTGGGGTGGTGCTGGCATTGCACAGCGGGGAGTATGACGGCACCCCGCCGTCCCTGTCAAAAAGCCCTGCAAATTGATCGTTGGGCGTCCGCGCATGATTCAAATTCTCGTGCAAAGGGTACTTCGCATGATTCTTTTACGAAGGATGGCGGGGGGTGTTCTCATGGTTTCGGGTTTGTCGCCAGGCCGGTGGGTTGTGCGTATATTGATAAGGAACAGTGGTACACGCCTCCCCGAAGGGGAAGTGGGAAAATTGAACAACGCGCTAGACCACCGCCCAGTGGGCTTGTGGGATTTCACTGCGTCCCCTGGTTCCCTCATTTTTCGCGCACATGCCTCGGGCCACGATTGGCGAACGCCCCTCTTGAACGCCCCCCCTGTTGAACGCCCCGAAAAACAACCAACAAACATCCTGGACCCTGCTTCTACAGGGCCCGCTTCCTTCATGCTGACCGTTGTCCCAGTTCTCCGACGTCATGAATTCTCTTACAACGTGGGCCCCCGGAGGTCTTGACCCCTTCCCCAGGACCAGCTTTTCGTTTGGAGTCGGCTCAAGATGACAAAGGAACATCGGTTTTTGACGACTGTTTCGCCTAGCGAGGGCCCCAGAGGCAGAGCATCGAAAACAATAACAAAACGTCCGTCGCATTCATCCGGATGGCTGAGCAGCACCTGCAGGATGGATTGGATGAGGGCGTCCTCTTAGCGGTTTCCGGGTGTTACCCGCGGTTCTCCGCTGGGACATTCCACGTTGTTGCTTTTGGTCTCGCGACGCGAGGGAGCCTCAGTATCGTTCAACCCTATCCAACTCCCCAGCTACATCTCGAGCCCCCCCGTCTCACCACCTCAGTTGGGGATATGCCCCTCGACACCCGGAAAGAGCAGCCTACGGGGCCAGTGGGGCCCAGCCCACGCTGGTGGGGATGGGGATCGGTTGAGCGATGCTCAGAGCCTGGGGTGCCAGCCGCTGGGAAGGAGCACGGGCAGCCTCGGGCAGCGACAGGGCCCCCCCCCGTTGGTAGGGCGGGGAGGGCCGGCCAGGTGGGCCTTGACGCGGTCACGCGCGAGGTCCCCCGCCTTGAGCGCGTCGGTCGGCCTCCGCCCAGGGTGGGGGGCAAAAGTGGCCAGGATCGGATGTCGCCGGTCAGGGAGGGGGGTAGCAGGAGGGGGAGGGGAGGAGGAGGAGAAGGATGAGGAGGAGGAGGAGGAGGAGGGGGAGGAGGAGGAGGAGGAGGAGGAGGACGAGGAGGAGGAGGAGGAAGAGGAGGAGGAGGGGGAAGGGGAAGAGGAGGAGGAGGAGGCGGAGGAGGAAGAAGAAGGAGAAAACTAATATTAAGAAGAACGATCGTAATTCTTCCATAATCAGAAACATACGACTAATCAGAATTGAATGAATAATGCGAAGAAAACGAACAATTATAGCAATCTTTCGAGTAAGAAGAATATAACAATGATAAGAAGAAGAGTAATAAGGAAAAGAGGAGGAGGAGGCGGAGGAGGGGGGAGACCGAAGAGGAGGAGGAGGAGGAGGAGGAGGAGGAGGAGGAGGAGGAGGAGGAAGGGGTGGAAGAGGAGGAGGAGGAGGAGGAGGAGGAGAAGGAGGAGGAGGACGAGGGCGAGGACGAGACCAGGACGAGGAGGAGGAGGACGAGGACGAGGACGAGGAGCAGGAAAAAAAGGAGGAAGAAGAAGAAGAAGAAAAAGAAGAAGAGGGGGGGCACCCGCGCGAGCGGAAAATCAGACTCGGGTGAGCTGGCCCGAAGGCGTTTTACGGTGCACCCACAGCTGAAGCCGACGACAAAATGCGAAGGGCCCACCTTGCAGGCTTGGTTAACAGCACTCTGAGCGTTGCTGCGGCCCCCCATGAACACAGGCCCCCTTACCCAGAGCATCAGCCAGTCAAGTCCGGTGTGCACCCTCATGTCTTGCCGGACTCTGGGCGCGTTTCGGCGCTGCTACTGCCGCCGTCGCCCCCTTGTCAGGGCCACCGACTCAATGTTGTGGCGACAGCGACAGCGGCTGCGGCCGACGCGTCCAAACTTGGCGGCGCGCAAAGCCAGACTGCGAAGACTTCGATATCCTCTGAGCCTGGCGGGGGGAGCAGCAGCAGCAGCAGCAGGGAGGGGGGGGGCAAGACCGACGGGGAGAGCAAAATAAGGGAGGACAAGACAGAGGGAAGCACCTGTGCGAGCGGAAAGTCCGACACGTGTGATCTGGCCTGAAGACGCTTCACAGTGCACCCACAGTTGAAGTCGAAACCAAAACTGGAGCGCACAGAAATCAGAAGGACCCACCCTGCAGGTGTGGTCGACAGCAAATCGTTGAGCGGCGCTGCGGCCCCCCCTGAACACAAGCCCTCCAACAAGCACATCAGCCAGACAAGTCGGCGTTGCACCCTCGTGACTTGCTGGACTCTGGGCGCGTTTCGGCTCTGCCACGGCCGCTGCCGCCACTTTGTCAGGGCCGCCGACTCACGTTACGGCGACAGCGACGGTGGCTGTGGCCGATGAGTCCTAGCCTGGCGGCGTGCAGAGCCAGATTGCGAGGAGTTCCATATCTTCTGCGCCGGACGGGTGGGGCAACAGCATCAGCAGGGAGACGGGGGACAAGACCGACGGGGAGAGCAACGCATGACAAGACAAGACAGAATGGGAGTGCCCGCGCGAGCGGGAAATCCGACCCGGGTGAGTTGGCCTGAAGTCGTGTCACGGTGCGCCCACAGGTGAAGCCGAAACCGTAATTGAAATGCACAGGAGCATGGGACTTGCCAACCCTTCAGATTCGGTTGACAGCGCATCGTTGAGCGGCGCTGCAGCCCCCCCTGAGCACAGCCCCCCCCCCCCCCCGAGCATCGGCCAGGCGCCTCTGTTTTGCACCTTCGTGCCTTGCTCGGCTCTGGGCGCGCGTCGGCACTGCCGCGGCCGCCGTCGCCCCCTCGTCAGGGCCACTGACTCGGGCGACGGCGACAGCGACAGCGGCGGCGGCCAACTCGCCCAAGCCTGGCGGCGCGCAAAGCCAGATTGTGAGGGGCCCGATATCCTCCGAGCCAGACGGGGGGAGCAACAGCAGTAGCAGGGAGAGCAGGAAGGACCGACGGGGAGAGCCAGACAATACAATGCAGCACAGGGGAGCTCTCGCGCGAGCGGAAAATCAGATTTGGGCGATCTGGCCCGAGGGCGTCTCACGGTGCACCCACAGCTGAAGCCGAAGCCAAAGCTGAAGTACACAGAGACATCGGAAGGGTCCACCCTGCAGTTTTTGATGGACCGCGGTTCGACTCTGGGCGCGTTTCGGCGACGCCGCGGTGGCCGACGCGCCCATGCTTGGCGGCGCGCCAAGCCAGACTGCGAGGTGCGCGATATATTCTGAACCAGGCGGGGGGATTAACGGCAGCAGCATGGGGGGGGGATGCCGACCGGGAGAGCAGGACAAGGCAGGACAAGACAGAGGGGAGCCCCCGCGCGAGCGGAAAATCCGACTCGCGCGATGCGGCCCGCAGGCGTTTCGCGGTGCACCAGCAGCTGAAGCCAAAGTCAAAGTTGAAGTGCACAGAAACATCATGAGGGCCTGCCGCGCAGACTTGGTCGACGGCGCATCGTTGAGCGGCGCTGCAGCCTTCCTGAGCACGCGCCCCTAGCCAGACACGTCGGGTTTGCACCCGCCTGCCTCGCTAGACTCTGGGGGCGTTCCGGCGCTGCCATTGCCGCCGTCGCCCCTTCGTCAGGGCCGCCGACTCGGCCGGCGGCGACAGCGGCAACGGCGGCGGCAGGCGCGCCCAATCTTGGCGGCGCGACTGCGCGGAGTTCGATGCACTCTCGAGCCGGACGGAGAGGTCAACGGCAGCGGCAGGGAGGAGGGTAAAACCGATGGGCAGAGCTAGACAGGCAACGCAAGACAAAACAGGACAGAAGGGGAGAACCCGCGCGAACAGAAAATCCGATTCGGTCGATCTGGCACGAGGGCGCTCCACGGCGTCGCGGCCGAAGCCACATCACCATGCGACGGGGAATGGAGAGGGCCCGCCGCGCAAATTTGGTCGACGGCACATCGTCAAGCGGCGCCGCAGCGCCTCCTGAGCACAGGCCCCCACCCCCAGAGCATCAGTCGGACAAGTCGGATTTGCGCCCTCGTGCCTTGCCGGGCGTCGGGCGCGTTTCGGCGCTGCCACGGCTGCCGCGGCCCCGCCGTCGGGGCCGCCGACTCGGGCGGCGGCGACGGCGACGGCGGCGGCGGCCGACGCGTCCAAGACTGGAAGCGCGCATGGCCAGATTGCGGGGAGTTCGATATCCTCCGGGCCGGGCGCGGGGGGCAACGCAGCAGGAAAATGGAGGGGAGGCAGGCAAGACAAGACAAAGCAGAGGGAGCACCTGCGTCCAAGCCTTGCGGCGCTCAAGGCCAGAGCGCGAGGGGCCCGATATCTTCTGACGACGGCGGGGGGCGGCGGAAGCTGCCGGGGGGGGGGGGGGGGCACGACCGACGCGGAGAGCAAAACACGACAAAACAACAGATGGGAACACCCGCACGAGCGGGAAACCCGACTTGGGCGAGCTGGCCCGACGACGTTTCCCGGCGTACTTACAGCCGAAGCCGAAACCAAAGCCCATTCTGCAGAGGCGCGGTTGACCGCGCATCGTTGAGCGGTACTCCAGCCCCCCCTGAGCGCAGCCTCCCCCCAGAGCATCGGCCAGACACCTCGGGTTTGCACCCTCGTGTGTTGCTGGGCTCTGGGCGCGCGTCGGCACTGCCACGGTCGCCGTCGCCCCCGTCGTCAGGGCCGCCGACTCGGGCGGCGGCGACGGCGACAGCGGCGGTGGCCGACGCGCCCTAGCCTGGCGGCGTGCAAAGCCAGACTGCGAGGGGCGCGATATCTTCTGCGCCGGACGGGGGGAGCAACGACAGCGGCGGCAGCGGCGCGAAGCGGGGGGTGACTGACGGGGAGAGTCAGGACAGGACGAGGCATAGGAGGGCACCCGCGCGAGCGGAAAATCCGACTCGCGCGATGCGGCCCGAACACGGCGAAGCCGAAGCCAGAGATGAAGAACGCAGGAATTAGAAAGGCCAGCCCTGCAGGTTTGGTCGACGGCACATCGTTGAGCGGCGTCGCAGCCCCCTCTGAGCACGGGCCCGGCACAGAGGATCAGCTAGAAAAATCGGGTTCGCGCCCTCGTGCCTTGCTGGGCTCTGGGCGCGTTTCGGCTTTGCCACTGATGCCGTGCCCCCCTCGTCAGGCCCACCGATTCGGGCGGCGGCGACGTCGACGGCGACGGTGGCCGACGCGCCCAAGCCTGGCGGCGGGCATAGCCGGACTGCGAGGAGCCCGGCGTCCTGCGAGCCTCCGAGCCGGATCGGGCGAGCAACAGCAGTTGCAGGGGGCCACGGGGGGGGGGGGGGGGGGGGCAAAGCCGACGGGGAGAACAGGGCCATGCATGACGCGACAGAGAGGGGCACCTACGCGAGCGGAACGTCCGACTCGGGCGAGCTGGCCCGATGGCGCACCACGGCGCACCCACGGCTGAAGCCAACGCCAGAGCTGTAGCGCAGAGAAATGTCACGGGCCCACCCTGCAGATTCGGTTGACAGCGCATCGTTGGGAGGTGCTGCAGCCCCCCCCGAGCGCGGGCCCCCCCCAGAGCTTCGGCCGGAAAGTTCGGGGTTTGCACCCCCCTTGTGCCTTGCTGGGATCTGGGCTTTGGGCGCGTTTCGGCATCGCCACCGCCCGCGTCGCCCCTTCGCCAGGGCCACCGACGTGGGCGGCGGCGACATAGACAGCGGCAGTGGCCGACGCGCCCAAGCCTTGCGGCGCGCGAAGCCAGATTGCGTGGAGGTGATCCTGACGGGGGAGGGGCAAATGCGGCGCCGCGGGGGGGGGGGGGGGGGGGGGCAAGACCGACGGGGAGAGCAAGCCAAAACAAGACAAGATTGAGGTGGGCACCTGCGCGATCGGGAAATCCGGCCCGGGCCAGCTGGCCCGAAGGCGCTCCGGGGTGCACCCGCAGTTGAAGCCGAAACCCAAGCTGAAGTGCACAGACACATGGAATGGAAACCACTCTGCAGATTTGGTCGACAGCGCATGGCCGAGCGGCGCTGCGGCCCCCCCTGAGCATAGGCCCCCCCTAAGGCGCCAGCCAGACAAGTCGGGCTTGCACCCTGGACTCCGGGCGCGCTTCGGCACGGGAGTAGCAGCAGCAGCAGCATGGAGCGCAGGCAAGACCGACGGGGAAAGCAAAACGCGACAACAGAAGACAGGAGAGCACCCGTGCGAGAGGAAAGTCCGACTCGGGCGAGCTTGCCCGAAGGCGCGTCACGGCGCGCCCGCAGCTGAAGCCGAAGCCAGAGTTGAAGCGCACAGAAAAATGGACAGGTCCCACTTTGCAGATCCGGTTGACCGCGCGTCGTTGGGAGGTGCTGCAGCCCCCCCCGAGCGCGGGCCCCTCCCGGAGCATCGGCCAGACAAGTCGGGTTTGCACCTTCGTGCCTTGCTGGGCCCTGGGCGCGTTTCGTCGCTGCCACTGCCGCCGTCGACCCCGTCGTCAGGGCCGCCGACTCGGGCGGCGGCGACAGTGGCGATAGCCGACGCGTCCAAGCCTGGACGCTGCTCAGCCAGGCTGCGAGGAGCTCGCATCTTGCGCGCCGGGTGGGGGGGGCAGCGGCAGCAGACGGGAGGGGAGGTAAGACCGACGGGGGCAAGACATGACAAGACAGAATAGAGGGAAGCGCTCGTGCGAGCGGAAAATCCGACTTGGGCGAGCTGTTTCGAAGGCGTTCTACCATGCCCCGACATTTGAAGCCGAAGCCAAAGCTGAAGTGCACAGCAAGATGGGGAGACCCGCCCATGCATATTCGATTGGCTGCGCATCGTTGAAGGGCGCTGCGGCCCCTCCTTGAGCGCAGGCCCCCCGCCCCAAAGAGCATCAGCCAGACAAGTCGGGCTTGCGCCCTCGTGCCTTGCTGAGCGCTGGGCGCGTTTCGGCAGTGCCGCTGCCGCCGTCGACCTTGTCAGGGCCACCGACCAGGGCGACGGCGACAGCGACAGTGGCTCTGGCCGACGCGTCCAAGATTGGCGGCGCGCAAAGCCAGGCTGCGAGGAGTCCGATATCCTTTGAGCCAGACGGGGGGAGAAACGCAACCACACAAGGAAGGGGGGAGCCAGACAAGACAAGACAGAGGGGAGCACCTGCGCGAGCGGAAACTCCGACTCCTGGTGAGCTGGCCCGAAGGCGCTCCACGGTGCGCCAACAGCTGACGCCGAAACCAAAGTTGAAGGGCACAGATGAGCGGACAGGGCCCATCCTGCAGGTTTGATTGACAGCGCATCGCAAAGCGGTTTTGCAGCCTCTCCTGAGCACAGACCCCCCACCAGAGCATCAGCCAGACAAATCTGGTTTGCACCCTCGTGCCTTGCCGGACTGGGCGCGTCTCGGCAGTGCCGCTGCCGCCGTCGCCCCCTCGTCAGTGCCGCCGACTCGGGTGACGGCGACAGCGACAGTGGCGGTGGCCGACGCATGCGAACGTGGCGGCGTGCGAAGCCAGACTTCGAGGAACTCGGTATCCTCTGAGCTGGACGGGGGGAGCAACAGCAGCAGCGGGGAGGGGAGGCAAGACCGACGGGGCGAGCAAGGCAAGCGACAACAAGATAGAGAGGAGTGTCCGCGCGAGCGGAAAATCCGATTCGGATGAGATGGCCCGAAGGCATTTCACGGTGCACCCGCAGCTGAAGCCGAATGCAAAGCTGAAGTGCACAAGACAAGGCACTGGGCCCATTCTGCAGGTTTGGTTGGCAGCACATCGTTGAGCGGTGCTGCAGCCCCCGCCTGAGCAATTCCCCCCCAGAGCATCCGCCGGACAAGTCGAGTTTGCTCTAGCATGTGTTGGTGGATTCTTGGCGCGTTTCGGCACAGCGAGTGACGCCGTGGCTCTGAGTTTGAGGAAGAGGAAGAGGAGGAGGAGGAGGAGGAGGACGAGGAAACACATAACAATAATGATCTCCATAGGAAACAGAACACGAATAATAAGATAAATAAACATACGAGTAAGAAACAAGGAAACGAGTATGAACAAGAGTAGTCAGCATTCGAACGTATTACTAATGCACAACCTACGAAAAGGAACGAGCGTACCGATATGCAATAAATAATACGATCGATAAAGATAGTAGGAATCACATCGTTAATAAGGAGCAACAGTAAAAAACTGAGTAGGAAAAGGAGGAAGCAAAGGCGGGGGAGGTGAAGGAGGAGGGGATGGAGAAAACGCAGAACACAACTCTTGTTTGCCAAGTTTGCACCCGTGGACCGATCGGGGAAATGTCGGGCACCGGGCACGGGGGATGCCCGAGGATGAAAAATAGGAGGAGGCAGAGGGGGACGAAGACGAGGACGAGGGCGACGGCGAGGACGCGGAGGTGGAGGAGGGGGAGGACGAGGGGGATACCGAAAAAGACGAGGAGGAGGAGGAGGAGGAGGAGGAGGAAGAGGAGGAAGGGGATGAGGACGAGGAGGAGGAAGAGGAGGAGGTGGAAAAGAGGAATAATAATCATAATAATAGGACGAAGAAGAAGAAACACAAGCACAAGAGGAGGAGGAGGAGGAGGAGGAGGAGGAGGAGGAGGAGGAGGAAGACGAGCAAGAGGAGGAGCAAGGGGAGGAGGAGCAGGGGGGAGAGGAGAACCAGAGAGGAGGAGGAGGAGGAGGAGGAGGAGGAGGAAGAGGAGGAAGAGCATGAGGAAGGACAACCAGCTGGGTGAGCCGATTCGCTGACCCCCCCTTTGCTGCCCCCCCCCACCCCCCTCTCGTCCGGCCCCCAAAGGAGGAGGACGAGGAGGAGGAGGAGGACGAGGAGGAGGAGGAGGATGAGGAATCTTGGATGTTGTTCAATACGCGGTCCCTGGAAGCCCCGACCCCTTCCCCGGGGCCAAAATTTTACCCCGAACTATTTGTTTGACAGCCCCAGTGTCCGTCGAGGGACCCCAGAGGCCGAAGATTACGACAAAACTTTAGTTTTGATTTGGTTTGGGCGATCTGGAGAAGAGGATGATCAGTGGCAAATCCCTTGTCTTTGTGGACCCTGACCCCGCCGATCTGCGTGAGGGGTGCCAGCAAATTTCAGAAATGTGGCAAATCCCTTGTATTTGTGGACCCTGACCCCGCCGATCTGCGTGAGGGGTGCCACCGAATTTTAGAAATGTGGCAAATCCTTTATATTAGTGGACTCTGACCCCGCCGATCTGCGTGAGAGGTGGCACCGAATGTCAGAAATGTGGCAAATCCCATGTGTTTTTAAACCCTGACCCCACAGATTTGCATGAGGGGTGCCAGCAAATTTCAGAAATGTTGCAAATCCCATCTGTTTTGGGGCCCCGACCCCGCCGATCTGCGTGAGGGGTGCCACCGAATTTCAGACATGTGGCACATCCCCTGTGTTTTTGGACCCTGACCCCGCCGATCTGCGTGAGGGGTGCCAATTTTTACCCACCCCAGCAATTCAGAGCACACGCTCAGGGCGTGGTAGAAGTGCCCGGTTTTGGCCTCCCCCACTCGCGCGGTCCATCAACAAGGAACAGTAAGCAGCAAGAAGCAGAATTGCAATAATGGACACTGGAAGCTGCAACTGGCACAGGAAACTGCGAACCTTCGCCCTACAGCCTGGTGGCCCCACAATTGTTTGGAGTATTCCTTTTGAGTATTCTTCATTTTTCGCAAAAAATCCACATGTAGGGGGACATGCCCGACCTAACCACAGGGCACCCTCAGTCAGCGGAGGGTTTTTCGAGACACTGGCCAGCAGCTGGTCTTCAGGGGGGCCCCCTCGCCGCCACGGCTGGGCGCGGTTCGGGCAAGTGTTGCGTTTGGGCCCCGGGATGGGTCGGGGGACCTACTTTGAGCCGATTTTGATGGGCCTGTTTTCCACCACCACCATCATCAGTTGCAGGGGGAGGGGTTCCTCCTCGTCCTCCTCCTCTTCGTCCTCCTCCTCCTCCTCCTCCTCCTCCTCCTCCTCTTCGTCCTCCTCCTCCTCCTCCTCCTCTTCGTCCTCCTCCTCCTCCTCCTCGTCCTCCACCTCCGTCCCCCCTCCAGCTTATGGTGGTGGTGGAAAACAGGTCCATCAGACATCGCCATTCTCCGACTCGCGGCCGCAACCTCCGGGTATGCATAAAAGAAGAACAAAAGCACATTAACATAAATTTGTGGCGCTCCGCGCGTTTGTCTTGGATCCGCGCCTGGGCCCCCTGGTGGCGCCTCCAGCGCCGCCTTTGGCGCGCTCCGCGCGCCAGAGAGCGGTCCAGCGCGAATTTAAGAAATCCGCCAAAAGTTCATGCTTACGTTGTTTCGTTCTTCTTCTAATGTAAGGCCAGCGGCGACTGCGGCAGGGGGATGAGGCGGAGGTCAGGCAGGCCCTGGATGAGAAACCGCTCGGGGGCGTTCCTGAGCGCGCCCTGACACGGCCACTGCACTCCGTACAATCCTCAGGCACGCCGCTTCTCAGAGATTCCCGCTGTTCCCCCAGTAGATCAGGAGGGGAAAGTAAAGGCACAGACACAGATAATCGCCGATTCCGATGAAAAGATGGGAACCTATTGGAAGTGGAGTGGAAGACGAACGTCCAGGACACATGAGAAACATGGGCAATCCTTGGATTTGTACCTACACGCCAGTCGTCGAAAATATGTATTTCAAGAGTCGAGTGGTATTCCCTCGTCCGTTCTGTTCAGAGGGCGGGTGGAAGCCCAATCGTTTTCCGACGCCTTCCTACTTCATGTTTCTACCCACTTCTTCCGACCGACGGGTATATATTGAATCGCTTCGCTTATTCCGCCGGCCCATTTGGCGGACCGCGGTCGACTGGCCGAGTGGTCGTCGGCAGTGTGGGAGCTGCAGGGGGCGGCGGTTGTTTTTCTGAGGCGTTGCGTTCGGCATATTGGGGTGGTGGCAGCCCCCCTGGAAAGGGAAGAGGAGGGAAGAGGAGGAGGAGGAGGAGGAGGAGGAGGAGGAGGAGGAGCAGGAGAACGAGGATGAGAAAGAGGAGGAGCCCCTGCAGAGCCCCCCCTATCATTGCAGACATCCGGTGTTGCGTGGCCTTCTTTAATGCGCTGCGGCGCAGGCCCCCGGACCTCTCGACCTCTTCGGGGCTGGTCTTCCGTCCCGCGGCCTGTTTTGTGATGGCCCCTGAGCCCATCTTGCATGACTGGTGCTATTCGTTGGTGAGCTCGTGGCGAGCGAGGAGGATGAGGATGAGTATGAGGACGAGGACATGGAGGAGGAGGAGGAGGAGGAGGAGGAAGAGGAGGAGGAGGAGGAGGAGGGAGGAGGAGCGGAGGAGGAGGAGGAGTAGGAGGCCTCTCGATAGCTTCTTGGGCCATTGTGTGGCCAAATTTGGACGTGGACAGTCGCCTCTTTAGAAGGCGTCTCGGGGGCTTTGGGGGGCCTCTCTGGTGCCTCCTGGCTGTATTTCTAGGACCTCTTGGGGCCTCTTGGAGACTTCTTGGGGGCCTCTTGGGGGGCCTTTTGGCGGCCCCTTGAGGCCTGCAGCTCGAAATGCCCGTTCGGGTCCCCCGTCTGGGCTCGCTCTTGAAGCCATCTTGGGGGCTTCTTGGGCCATCTTGAAGGCCTCTGGTTCTGTCTTGGGGCGGTCTTGGAGGTATTTTGGACCGTGCTGGGGCGATCTTGGGGACTTCTTAGGCCGTCTTGGTGCGCCGGGTAGCCGAAAAGACGAGAACGCCAAAATGTGTCAAAAACCTATGGCTAATTACTAAATGCTACTTCTGGGAACCTTCTTGGAGGGTCTCTTGGAGGCCTCTTGGGGCGTCTTGAAAGGCGTCTCGGGCCTTCTGGACGCCATCTTGGGCGTCTTGGACAGGTCGCTCGGTGACTCGGGGCCCTCTTGGGCCGTCTCAGGGGCCTTCTTGGAGCACTCCCGAAGTGCTCCGGGGGAGTCCGGGCTGCTCCCAGGCTGCCGCCAGGGGTACTCTGGGTGCGGGGACAAACAGGGGCCGCCCCTTCGCGCGCAGACCGGAAATGTTGTTATACCCAGATGTTGGAGAGTCTTAGCACGCCTCCGTCCACGACCTCAGCAACGTCCTCGTCGTTCTCCTCCTCCTCCTCCTCCTCCTCCTCCTCCTCCTCCTCCTCCTCCGCCTCGTTCTTCGTCGCAGTGGCGGGTGGAGGAGCAGGAGCCCCCTTCGTGGCAGGTCCTGGCGCTGCTGCCCGCGTGCACGAGGCGGGTGTGGACCTTCACGCCCCAGGACCTGCGGAGCGGTCTTCCTTTCAGAGGAGGAAAAAGTACCGATACCGCTGTAGTGGGGGCCCATGCCAAGAACCACCCTGCTTGCCTCCAGGCTGCCCTGGGTTTCTTGGGTTTCGATGGTTTTGATGTGGAGAGCGCGACGTCCCCACACCAAAAATCAATGGACGTCCTGGGGCCCCAGGGGAGGGTTTCTTGTGGAAGGTTTCTTGTGGACTGGCCTCCACTGCACCGCTACCATTGCTTCGTTTCGGGGCTCAAGAGACGGGGGTCAATGCAAACGGAGGTCAGTCAGAGCGCCACATCTTGCAGGATCTTGCAGAGCCAGGTCACGTTGACCTGGTATTGGGTGCAGGATCCTGCAGGATGCTGCAGGTTTGCAGGGTCTTGCAGGGCCTGGCTGACCTGGGTTTGGATTGACCTGGGTCAGTAGATCCCTGGCTCGTTTTGCACCATTTGAATTGAGGCATTTTGGGAGGCCTTCGTCGTCACCGCTGAACCCGCCTCGAAATTCTGATCAGAACGCACCCTGGGACAGGTCTGGGAGTAGCGGCATCGGTGCCTTTTGGATTTCCCGTGCGCTCCGAGGACGAGCCTCTGGGCTGGGTTCTGCCCCACCTCGGCGAGAAATCCCGCCGTCCTCTGGGGAGGTCTTCTCCTTCTCAGTCCCCCCCCCTGGCTCGCCGCCACCCACCAGGACCCCTCCGATCACAGCGAGCATGCCCGTGCGCGTACCGTCGCACCAGACGGGTCGCGTTCGGTCTCTAGCCCTCCCCGTGCCCGCCCGCGGCCACGTGCTCGAGCTGGCCGCCGAAAACTCGCGGGAGGCAGGGCCGCTCCCCCTGCCGAGCGGGAGGTGCGCTGGCGTGCCGTGGCGCTCAGGTCTTCTCGACGAGGTCGCTCCGACGAGGTGGGCGCGTGCGTGCGGAGGGTCATCCCGACGAGATGTGCGATCCTCGCTGGGCCGTTGTGGTGTTCCTGGCGCGGGTCGCCCAATGTGCCTTTCTCGTCGCCTCGTCGGAGCGCGGCTCGAAAGTGCGGCGCGGCGCAGCCCCGTGCCGCGGGCCTGTGTGCCAGGGCCCGGAAGACGCAGAACGCCTCATCGGATCCCTCAGATCCGTCCTCGGCCCAGTTGCATCCTTCGCCTGCGGGAGCCAGATCGGCGCAGACCCAGTGGTGCGGGGCCCGAGCGAAAACACGGTGGAGTTGGACAGATCTTGGCAGGATTGGCCAGTGTCCAATGTCTAGCAGTGCCGAGGCGTGCGAGGAGCAAGGGCTTGAGTCAATCGTTTGGTGTTTGACGGTGAGTGCGAGGGCACGCGGGATTGCCCGATCAGCCGTCCTAGGGTCCCGACTTTGTTGTCACGGGGTGTGCTGGGTTCCAAGGAGCTTGAGAGGTCCCAAGGAGGCCCCTGTACGCTACAGTCAACATTGATCGTAAGGATTATCGAAGTCCCAATGGTACCTTTGCTTTCACGTGCCCTTATACAACTGATATGCAAAGGATGTGTAATCGTATATAGATATGTATGAGGTATGAGTACATGTGTGCTTATACATGTGCACGCACGGGCCTACGCGCACCTATATAATCATGTGCAGCTGTACCGTACGCGTGTGTCTAATATGTGCACGCAGACACTCACACCAACACGCATGCATGTGTATATGTGAGTGTGGAAACACACATGCACAAGCATCTCTCTCTCTATCAGTCAAGTTTGCTCCCTCTCTCTTTTGTTATCTCGCTCTCTCTTTCTCTCTCTTTCTGTCTGCCGCTCTCTGTCTCTGTATAGATTGGTACATCAGTATATATATCTATATATATAGATATATGCATGTATCGTTATTTCTCTGCCTCTCTTCCTCTCTGTCTCTCTCTCTCTCTCTCTCCGTTGCTCTCTCCCCCTCTGCCCCTCCCTTCCGCTCCCTCTCTCTCTGCCCCCGCCCCCCGTCGCCGCCTCTCCGCTTCGGCCTCGGCGGCGTGCCCCCCCGCGCCCTCCAGCGGGCGGCGCAATTGCGGCCCCCCACCGGGGCAGGACCTCTCCGTCGCGCTGCTCGCCGCCGCGAAGGCCTCCCCCCCCCCCAGGGGGCCATATCCATACGGTCGGACCGAGGTCGATATGATCGAGCGACCCTCCCTTCGTCGTTTTCTTCTTTTTGGGGGCTCCTGGGAGGCTCTCGTCACGAACGCTGGATGCGCCTCGAAATCCTGGTCAGAGCTTACCCTGGGAGAGGTCCGAGGAGCAGCGGTATCGGTACCTTTTGGCTCCCCACGAGGTCGGTTCGGGGAGGGTACTTTGATGCTCTTCGTGTCTGCTGACTGTGTGCCTCATGAGGGTGATCAAGGTCGATTCGGGGAGGGTGCCCTGATGTTCTTCGTGTCTGTTGGATGTTCTTGTGCATCCTGAGGGAGTTTGCCCTCGAGTGTTGTGCAGTTTGGCCAATGGAGGGTCGAAAGATGTTCTTCTGTCCGAGGTCCGGCCGTTCAGTTGTCCCGCAAATTAAGGATGGGCGATGTTCCTAAGGGTACCCTTGCATCCTTGCCTCCTCTGTCCATCCTTGGCCACTTTTGTTGGCCGCGCCCCGCTCGAGAAGCTTCGAAATTGGCGCCCAAGGCCCCTGCATCCTTATCGCGCATCCTGATAATCTGGACCGACTGTATGTGATCGAAGTCAGTTCGGGGAGGGTACCCTGATGTTCTTCGTTTCTGTTGGATGTTCTTGTGCATCCTGGGGGAGGGTGCTCTCGGGTGTTGTTCAGTTTGGCCAGTGGAGGGTCTCGTGTTCTTGAAGGATGTTAATCTGTCCGAGGCCCAGCCGTACAGTCTACAAGCATAGTAAGGGTGAGCGATTTTCCCAAGGGGACCCTTGCATCCTTGCCTCCTCGGTCCATCCTTGACCAACCTCGTTGGCCGCGCCCCGCTCGGGGAGCTTCGAAATGGGCGCCCCAGGCCCTTGCATCCTTATCGCGCATCCTGATAATTCGGGCAGGGATTCATCTCCCTGCTCCTTCCTGGGCGAGCCATGGGGGCACATATGCGGGGGGGCGTCGGAGTGGCGGCCGGCAGCGAGAGGCAGCCGCAGACGAAGCCAGGCAGGGCAGCGAGCCGCGGCCGGGGGCCTGTCGCCCACGGCCCGTGCGGGGTGGCCAGTATCCTCCCGGGAGAGGTGTCGTCGGAAGCGGGCAAGCCAGCCCACTTTCGGTAGGTGGATCTGTCAAGCTCTCCGCCGCCTCTGGCGTTGTGCGTTACGAGCAGGGACACAGCAACGCCACAGGAAAGCGCGACATTGACAGTGTAGCTCCGCACACGTGATACATGTTAACGAGCAGGAACACAGCAAAGCCCCAGGAGAGCGAGGCATTGCTGCTATAGCTCAACATTGACACGGTGGTGGCCGCGGGAGAAGTGTCGTCGGAAGCGGGCAAACCAACCCACCTCCCGCTCCATCTGGCAAGTCATGGGGGCCTCGTTTGCCCTCGCAACGCCGTCTCAAGAGCGCAGTGGCTCCAATCAGCGCCTGGTGAGTGATGAGACAGCGTTGGGCAGCTTCGAACCCGCGTCGGTTCGCAAGAGCCAGCCTCCCCTATCTCCACCTCCTCTTTCGCTCCCCCAGGCCCCACTTCGTCCTTCTCCTTTCTCTTCCTCTTCGTCGCGCTGCTCGCCGCCGCTTCGTCTCCCCCCAGCACGACCCAGGTATCCAGCTTGCGAAATGACACCCTTGCAGTGGAGGAGGAGCGTTCCAGGGTTGGTTTGGATATGTCTATCGGTTGTTCTGGATTCTAGGTTCTAGGGGCTCTGGGGCGCCGGGTGGAAAGGAGAAGGCGTGAGGAGGAAGATGGGATGGGAGGATGGGTAATCCTACAAAGCGAACTCCGACGCTACTAGATAGTTATGCGCGCCGTTGTTGCCCACGGATGTTCTGAACCGTCCCGCTATATTGATTGATAGGTTCTTGCGTGCGGGGCTGCAGGGCAATCATGGGCAAGGCCAGAAATATATAGGTCCGCACAAGAGTTCCAGAGAGTCCAAGGGACCCAACGAAACATGTGAACATTCAAGGAAGTTCGAGGGACACAGGGACACCTACGGCAGAGTCGACGCGGCAGCGGCCCCGCCGTAGGCATTCAAGGTTGAACACCGCCAGCGGCCCAACAACAACCAGCATGGTACGGTTTGGCAATCGAAAAGTTGCCCATCGTTCAGTGTTGCATGGCCCACGCGATGCCAGACATTGACGCTGGGATCATCGATCATCACGACACGAACCTGCCGTACGCAATTCTGAAGACATTTTGAGGTTTAAGGAAGAGTCAAGGGGCGCCTGAGGATATCGCCATACCATTCTTTCCATCCCCACTACAGAGCGGCCTTCGATGTCGAATTCATATCGTCTATATGCTAGTTCTGGTTTGCCTACAGGGCTCCTCACAGACGGGCAACGCCTCTCACACCCTGACCTCTTAGCGATGCCCTGAAGATAGGACTTCAAAATCAATCAATTCTGGCGCCTAGAGCAATGACACTCATCCACAACTTGATCATTAGTTAAGGGATCCCCGGATACTCGATACCCTTTTCTTTCATCTCCCCATCTCCGCCTCAATTTCTCATAGACTGTGTCGTCCCCTGCGGCACCCAATTCCTCATCATTCTCGTGCCCGTTTTGATCGCCGACCGTGTTTCGGGCCAGCCAGCAACACGCAACACATGTCCCTAAACATACGCATGCTCCTCCTCCTCGTCCCCCCCCGCGTGCCCCTGCCTGCCCTCGTCCTCCTCCTCTCCCCCCCGACGCACCTGCTCCTGCCCGGTCTCCGTGCTCGTGCGTCCCCCCCGCCCCCACATCGCTCCTCCCACTTCCCTGGCCCTCCAGCTGTGCTCCCGTTCCTCTCCGCCCCGTCTCCTCCCCCGCTCTCCCTTGCCCCCTCGGCAGAAGCCCTCCCCGACCCTGCACCCGCAGCAGTCCTGCTTCCTCCCGATCGCGCGTGGGAGCCGAAAGCAAGCGCACGAGCCTTGAAGCCAAACTGACTACGGAGAGAGACGGAGGGATGCACAGGGGGGGCGCAGCCCGCACTGAGGAGAGGGGGGCACCGACGACCGCGGGACCGACCGAGGGTCCGCGAACACCGAACGCACGCCGAGGGCCCGAGAAGACCGACGGGGACCGATCGAGGAGGCACAGCGGGGCCGAAACCCCACAGGGAAGGAGAGGGCGGAGGAGGAGGAGGAGGAGGAGGAGGAGGAGGAGGAGGAAGAGGAGGAGGATAGCATGCTGGATCATGCTGGCCAAACTTCCGAGGTCGCGAAGCACGCGCAACGGTAGCGAATACGAGCCTGTCGCTTACCCCCAAGCCTGTCCTGGGTGACAGGGCGGAGACTGCTGAAGCGCACGCGGCCGAAACATCGACCACCGCGTGACTAACGGCGGCGGCGCGCGCCGCGCGACGCCGAGGAGGGGAAGAGGAGGAGGAGGAGGAGGAGGAGGAGGAGGAGGAGGAGGAGGAGGAGGAGGAGGAGGAGGGGTTTGCCAGATCCTTTTTTTGTTGGATTGCACGACGCGTCGCCGCCCCAGCCGCTTCCACCGTCCCGGATGCGCTTGCGCTCGAGTAAGAGAGCGTAAGAGGCGCCCGATGGCCCGAAAGCAACTGCTTGCTATGGCTCGTAAGATTACAGAGTCTGCGCTCGTCCGTTTAGCACTGTCGTATCTCGGCGGTCGTTTAATACTTTTAAATATGTCCAGTGTAAGTTAATTATCGACGCTTCGCGTAGCCCCGCCTGCGCGGTTCCGTAGCCCTCTGGCTCAAGCCGTCTCGGCTCGAGCCCGCCCCTGCTCAGGTGCGGCGTGCGGGCCCGGGTGATGGAGACCGCGGCGGCGCGGCGGCGCCGGCAGATGCGCGCGGCTGCCCAGCGCCGCTTGGACGCTGCTGCCGCGTCCCGCGACTGCCCGCTGGGGTTCCTCAGCGCTGCCAACGCGACGCGCGCTGCTGGCGCGGCAGACGCGACCTGTCCTCGTGGCGCGCCCGCCGCCGCGAGCGCGGCCAACGCCGCTGACGCCGCTGGCCTGGGTAGCCCCGCCGCCGCTTCCGCCGCCAGCGCCCTCCAGGCGGCTGGTGCGGCCAGGGCGGCTTACTCGCGCCCCCCCGCCAACGCCGCGGACGCTGCCGACGCCCACGGGCGGGGCGGCGCTGCCCGCGCTCGCTGGCCCGCGGCCGACGCCCCCGGCACCGCCAGCGCTGCCGACGCTTTCCGCGTCCGCGCCGCCAGTGATGCGCCCGACGCAGCTGCCGCTGCCGCCGCCATGGCCTGCGCCGCTGCCGCTGCGAGGGCTTCGCAGGCCTCCCTCTGGTCGGCCGTCGTGGATCAAGCCCAGGCTGCTAGGCGCGCGGCGGACGCCGTTGCGAACGCGCTCCCTGGGCATAGAGCGGACCCACCTGGAGACAGTCACAAATCTGAGGTTAGCTCTTCGCTCGACGACCGTCGCACATTCATTGGAAGGTGGCGTTTCGCTTGCAGACAATCGCCAATCCGACGATATCCTGGACTGCGCATCTTGCCGCGCAGCCGTTAGCCGCAGCAGTCGCCATCGAGAGCTACAGAAAGAACAGGCGATCGTCAGCCACAGCGGGTCGGTCCTTCCCTCCCCTGGAGGCAAGCAAACAGGCGCCCCTCCAGCTACTCGCGCCTATCAGCGCCCCAGGCGCAGTGGTTTCGCGGGCGCCGCCGAGGCGCCCGAAAGCGCGCCCCTTCCTGGAAACGCGGCGGCAGATGGGTTTGCTGCAGGGGGCGAGCGCGCGCTCAAAGACCCCCCTCGCAAATTTCAAAGCGCGCAGACGGCCATCAGCCGTGATTCTGGCATCCCCCTGATGCAAGGCGATCAGACGGCCATCAGCCGTGATCCTGGCGCCCCCACTGATACAAAGCGATCGGACGGCCGTCAGCCGTGCCCCTGGAGCAGAACCGGGGCTCGTTTCCGAAAGTGCGGCCGGCAGCTGCAACAGTCCGCAAAGCGAGATCCAGGGCGAAAAGGGGCTCGCCTGCCTCAGCGCGCCATTCCCACCTTCCCCTCGCAATAGGCAGACCGTCATCCCAACAGCTCCTCGCTCCTATCAGCGCCGTCGGGACAGCGTCGCTGCGGAGGCAGAAGATGCGACCCGAGACTCGCCCCCTCCTGAAGACAGCGCCGCGGCGATGGGCGGGCGCTGCGAGGGGCGCGCCCGCGCTCGGAGACGTTCCTCGCAATTCAGACACTCAGGAATCCGCGTCCGAAAGTGTAGCCTTCAGCTGCAGCAGCCCTCTGGGAGCGCCGCAGGCCGAACAGGGCTCGGTGCGCCGCGGCGCGCCGTATCCTCCTTCTCCTGGCAGCAGGCAGGCGGACCCCCGCAGCGCCCCTCACTCCTATCAGCGCACCTGGGACAGCGTCGTTGTCGAGGCAGGAGATGCGACCTGAAGCTTGCCCCCTACTGGACACGGTGCCGCGGCGACAATAGCGGGCGCTGCAGAGAGCGCGCCCGCGCTCGGAGACTTTCCTTATTTTTCTGACGCTCAGGAAGTTGCATCCGAAAATGCGGCCTTCAGCTGCAGCAGTCCTCTGGGAGCGCCACAGACCGAGCAGGGTTTCGCGAACCGCGGAGCGCAGTTTCCCCCTTCTCCTGGCAGCAGGCAGGCGGACCCCCATTGTGCCCCTCACTCCTATCAGCGCCCCTGGGACAGCGTCGCTGTCGAAGCAGGGTGGGGCGACCCGAAACGCGCCCCCTCCTGGAGACAGTGCCGCGGCGACAAATTGGGGGCGCTGCAGAGGGCGCGCCCGCGCTCGGAGACATTCCTCACGGTTCAGACGCTTAGAAGTTCGCGTTCGAAAGTGCGGCCTTCAGCTGCAGCACTCCTCTGGGGGCGCCACAGACCGATCGGGGCGTCGTCAGCCACAGCTCGCCGGTTCCTCTCTTGGAAGCAGGCAGGCGGACCCCCGCAGTGCCCCTCACTCCTATCAGCGCCCCTGGGACAGCGCCGTTGTCGAGGCAGGAGATGCGACCCGAAGCGCGCCTTCCAGTGCCGCGGCGACACTTGGGGGCGCTGCAGAGGGCGCGCCTCCGCTCAGAGACGCTCCCCACAGCTCAGACGCTCAGGAATTTGCATCCGAAAGTGCGGCCATCAGCTGCAGCAGTCCTCTGGGCGTCGTCAGCCGCGCCGCGCCGATTCCTCCCTCTTGAAGCAGGCAGGCTGACCCCCGCAGTGCCTGGGGCAGTGTCGTTGTCGAGGCAGGAGATGAGACCCGAAGCGCGCCTCGTCCTGGAGACAGTGCCGCGGCGACAATTGGGGGTGCTGCAGAGGGCGCGCCTGCGCTCGGAGACGTTCCTCGCAATTCAGACGCTCAGGAATCCGCGCGCGAAAGTGCGGCCTTCAGCTGTCGCAGCCCTCTGGGAGCGCCGCAGACCGAGCAGGGCGCGGTGCGCCGCGGCGCGCCGTTTCGCCCCTCTCCTGGCACCGGGCAGGCGGGCCCCCATTGTGCCCCTCACTCCTGCCTGCGCCCCTGGGGCAGCGTCGCTGTCGAGGCAGGAGATGCGACCCGAAGCGCGCCTCCTCCTGGAGACAGCGCCGCGGCGACAATTGGGGGCGCTGCAGAGGGCGCGCCCGCGCTCGGAGACTTTCTTCACAGCTCAGACGCTCAGGAATTTGCATCCGAAAGTGCGGCCATCAGCTGCAGCAGTCCTCAGGGAGCGCCACGGACCGAACGGGGCGGCGTCAGCCGCAGCGCGCCGGTTCCCCCCTCTCCTGGAATCAGGCAGGCAGACCCCCTATAGTGCCCCTCGCTCCTGTCAGCGCCCCTGGGGCAGTGTCGTCGTCGAGACAGGAGATGCGACCCGAAGCGCGCTCTTTCTTGGAGACAGTGCCGCGGCGACAATTGGGGGCGTTGCAGAGGGCGGGCCCGCGCTCGGAGATTTTCTTCGCAGCTCAGGCGCTCAGGAAGTTGTTTCCGAAAGTGCGGCCTTCAGCTGCCGCAGTCCTCTAGGAGCACCACGGACCGAACAGGGGGACCGTGGGCCAGCCTTACAGGGGCAGGACATCGAAGCCATCCGCCAGCTCGTCGGGAGAAGCCCCTTCGCGCCCATTCGCCCTCCTGCCCCTGCCAATGAATCCGCCCGAGTGGACGGCGAACCTCAGCCGCTCCCTCCAGGCGCCCAGGACACGCCCGACAAAGAGACTTGCGCTCTGGCGATGGAAACGGCGTCGCCGTACGTGCACGCACCTGGCACGACCGGCGGCACTCCCGCGACCGGCGAGAGCCTCGCGGCGACCGATGGGGGCGCGCCCGTGAGCGAGGGCGGGCACGGGCCCGAAGGCGAACGCCAGCGAAAGGGGCCTGCCCCCGCACGCCTCAGGGCAACGCCCCTTTCTGCCCGAGCTGCCGGAAGCGATCCAGCCCCTGCCTGGCGGCCAACTGCGCGGCCCGCGCCAGCCCGCATGGCCCCGCCGGGCGCCCCTGCCCCAGCTGCCGCCGCGCTGCTCGACGCCATGCGCGGTCTTTTCGGCGGAATCAAGCAACCAGAGCTGTCGCAAACAGAGTTCGAGCCCTCTGTCAAGGACAGCGGGGCTGGTTCGCCGGAGACTCGCGACCAGGGCGCGCGGCAGCGCAGACAGCAGGGCCAGGGGCGGGCGCAACCGAGTAGAGAACCAGAGCATCTTGCGGAGCACACGCTGGGAGAGCCCGCTGAACAGGAGCTGCCCGCCGCTCACGGGACGGGCGCGGAAGTGGCGCCAGCGCAGGACTTGAAACGCTGACAGGAACAGGGGCAGGCAACCGCCCGCCGCCGCACTCCCCTGGCTGCCACTTCTAATCCTGGCCCCTCCCTCTCTGGCAATGGCGCGAGCTCGAGCGCCGATGGGCGACGGCGGCGCGGCCGGAACGCGCCCCCAGCGCGTCTGCCTAGCAGCGGGTGGACGCCCTGCCTGGCTTCCCCGACCGGCGACTCTCCAGTCTCCCCGCCGCCTTCGGGCCGAAACCTGGCCCCCAGCGACGTCGACCGCGCTGGCGGGCCTGGCAGACGGCAGACAACGGGCGGCGGGCGCGCCAGCAGCAACGGCAGCAGAAGCAGCAGCAGCAGCAGCAGCAGCATCAGCAGCAGCAGCAGCAGCAGTCGCCGGGCCAAGGACCAGCCGCTGATCACCCCACCTTTGGCAACGGGGCCCGCCGCGTGCCAATGGCCAGAACCCTTGGACCCCGACTCGGGACAGCAGCTGTATAAAGCTAAGATCGGCGACATCCAGTGGGACCTTCCCGGGGAGACACCTGGCGAGGCGATGGGGCGGCTTCAAGTCACCCTTGGGGCGATGTTCGCAGGCGCCCGGCACGCGTTCGCCAAGCAGCATGCCTTGCCCAGCAGCAAAGGCGCGCTCGACCCGCTACGGCGCGACCAGCTAACTTGCCTCCTGTGCTCCTTCCGCAGCCACAAGTGCGACGCACGGGCCGTGAACGACGCGCTGGACCTCGGCGTTGATTGGGCGCAGCTGCGGCATCGGTACCTGGGCGGAAGCGGCGGCGCTTGCAGGGGTCGCCAGGCGGCGAAGGGCCACGCTGACAGCCGCGCGCCCAGGAAGGGCAAGAAACAGTGAGTGGTCGTCTCCTAAAGCTCTGCGGGGGCGCTCGCCCGTGTTTCACACTTGTCTGCCGCCGCCCCGCCCTTCCTGCCCCTCGCCGCCCACTGCTCGCCGGTGGCCCTGTCGCCCCTCGCTGGCTGCCCCCGGCGGCTGCGGCGGCCAGGGCCGTCCGCGCGCGCGCCCCCGCCAGCGCCGCGGACGCAGCTGACGCCTTCGGGCGTGTCGGCGCCGTCCGTCATGTTGGCCCGCACCGCGCGCCGCCTGGACCGCCCCGCGCCGTCGCTCCTTGGTGCGTCGGTGTCAGCGCTGCGTGCGCTATACTTGTTTCACCTCTGGCTGGGCGCTGCCAGCCCGCAAGCCCCTGCCCTCGCTCAGCGGGCTTGCTCTTCCCGCCGCCCCCGGGCTCTCCGCGGCGCAAAGGTGCATTCCGGGGTGGTGGCCCTACGCCGCCCCTTCTTGCCATCGCCGCCTCTTGGGGCCCCTCGCCCCCTCCGCCCCTCCCCAGGCAGCCGCGCCCGCAGCAGCCCCCGCGGCCCTGGCTTCCTGCCCCCCCCCCCCCCCCCCCCTGCTTCACATGCCCAACCGCTCGTTGGCGCATGGGGCCCCCGAGTGCACGCGGCCCAGCCTGCGCTCTCTCACGCTCCCCGCGCCGCCGAGGTCGGCCACGACAGTCGGTCTACCTCGGCGCGCTCAGGGTTGCAACCGCCTCTGGCGCCGTCGCGGCGACAAGGCTGCACGCTGTGGCTTCTGGTCGCCATGGCCCCTGCTCCTGGTGCTGGTCCAGTTGCTCACGTATGTGCGGCCGTCAGCCGTTCCTGGGCATCGGGTGCTATGCTATGTCCTGGCCGCTATGCCATGTTCCTGGGTTTCGTTTCGGTCTCATGCTTCACACGTGCAGACGGCCGTCAGCCGTTCCTGGCCCCTGGCATTCACGCTGCCGTTTTGCACCGACAGTTCTGCATGGTATCAGCCTGGTTCAGTTGGGGTTGGTTTACACGAGTATGTACGGCTGTCAGCCGTTCCTGGCCTTCGGGTGCTATGTTTTGCCCTGGTCGCAATGCCATTCCTGGATGGGTTTCGGCCCCTGCTACGCACGTGCAAACGGCCGTCATCCGTTCCTGGATTCGTTGCCCTGGCACAGCTAATTACTTTCGTGGCAAGTGATGTGTAGAAGCTACTAGCACCGGCATATTGGCCTGCGATTCCTGAATTTCCCCACCAGCCTGATTCATTTGGCCTGGCAATTTGATGCATGTCGGTGATGGTGGACCGCTTCCGACCTCCTGGCCCTGGCGCCCCCAGCTCACCGCAGCGCAGCTCGGCGGCTTTTGCAGCTTAGGTTTGACCCCGCGCTCTAGTTTGCTGCTCGCTGTAAATTAGTAAGGACCGCGCCCCGGACTTACCGACCCGCCGCCTGCGCCTTCGCTTGCGGCCGCGAACAAAAAAAGTGCCCCCACCAGCTCGCTCGCAGTAGTCGGGGGGCCTGCGCCCTTGCAACTAATTCCAAGTCTGCTGGTGTCCCTGGTCGCCGGTCTCCCTGGCCGCCAGCTGCTTCCGACGCGTTGCATGCATGCACCCAGGCAGTACTGTTACCCAGTTTCCCGCCAGCCTTTTCCACTCGCCAGCCCGCCGTCGAGGTGCTGCTGAGGCTTCGGCCCACCGCTTTAGGTTAATTCGTCTCTGCGCGCCCCGCTCTGACTGGACTCGCCGCTGGCGCGCTCGCCTGTGGCCGTTGATTAAAAACGTATCTCCACCAGCCCACCCAGAAACGATCAACAGGGGAATTGGTAAATCATGGACGGCTGGAAGCATGCAAGTGCGCGGCCGCCCTCAAACCAAAAATCACGCATAGAGTCCCGCGTTGAAGTTGGAGAATCAAAACGGCGCAAGAGATGACGTAGTGACCCCCGTGGCGACCGTCTCAATCGCAGGTGGCTGCGTCCACCCTGGGCGGATCACACATAGCTTGCCGCAGCGATGTTTAAGATGCAAACCGGTGCAACATACGCCGGGCTGTTCCTTGTGGTAAGCGTCTCTGGCGCAGGCGACTGCATCTATAATTCGTCGCCCTCGTCACACAGTTGAGATTCGCATCCCCATATGCATCATTGATTTATTTCCCCCGCAATGAAGTTTATCTCGGACTCGTGTGCGGCTGCTGGTGATGGCGGCGGTGGTGGTGGTAGCGGTGGTGGTGATGCTGCTGGTGTTATTGTTTGTGGTGCTCTGTTGCCCTGTTGGAACCACATTAGGGCAAGTGGTGCTGCTGGCGTTGGTGATGATTGGGGCCATTTTGGGGGTCAGAGGAAGAGGAGTAGGAGGAGGAGGAGGACGAGGAAGAGGAGGAGGAGGAAGAGGAGGTGGTGGAGGTGGAGCAGGAGGAAGAGGCGAATGAGACAAACAGAAAATGAGGAAGGGAAGGAGGAGGAGGAGGAGCAGGAGCGCGGCGCGAGGAGGAGGAGGAGCAGGAGGAACGCGGCGCGAGGAGGTTGAACTGAGGCCCGACCCCCTCACATTGGAATCCGTCGTAAAATCGGATGTTCTAGTATACGGGGGCCCGAAAAGTTGTTGCGAGAGGTTCTTGGGGCACAGTTGGACCCACCTTGCGGGTTCCCATGGGGTCCCCGTGGGGCTTCCTTCGGGCTCGAATGGGGCTATTTTGAGATTTCTTTAGTTTTTTTGGAGTCTGGGGGCCCTCTTGGGGCTTTTTGGGGTCGTCTGAGAGGCCTCCTGCGGCCGGGTAGGTCCCCTTCGCTCAAGAAGAGAGGGGGGTATTCAATTTAGTTCTTCCCCCCTCGGAGGCCCAGAAGGGGCGTGTTGGGGCCCTCTTGGACCGTTCTTGGGGTGCTCGTGGACGCTTATGTGGCCGTCTTGGGGCCCTCCTGGGCCTCTCTTTGGGCTATGTTGGGCCATCGTGGGGCCACCTTGACGCCTCCAAAGCGAAAAGGCAGAACACACTGTACTAGAGGGTTCGGAGGGCACTTGAAACCGTTTTTGGGCCGTCTTGCGGCCTCCTTGGATGCGTGTTGGAGGCTACCTTGAGCCGTTTTGACGTATCTTGGGCGATATTGGAGGTCAGCTTGGGCTAGCTAAGGCCGTCTTGAAGCTATATTTGGCCATCATGGACGCTCTGACCCGTCGCGGGGGAGCCCGTCCAGACCTAGGGAAGCGGGGAGTTGCACCTCCCGAGCAGGGAAACGAAGGAGGCCGGAAAAGGAAACGCTCTCGACCACCTGCGCCCAGAGGGCTGGTAGGACGAATATGAGCTGCGCAAGCGCATTGCAATTCAGGTGTAACACCTGCAATCTGTCATAAACACCGCGCGAGTTAGATTTATTCGCACCTCCCGCAATTCTGTGGTAAGGACACATTGCGGCCTGGGTAAAACAACTTTGCAGCACACGCGCAGCGCATGTGCAGTTCCAGCACATCGCAACACACAGGAGGCAAGGCTGGCCCTCCGGCGCAGGCCCCGCGGAGCGCGTCGGACGCGGGCCGCGCCCCGCCGCGCCCCGAAACCGAGGCAGCAGGGAAGGAGGAGGAGGAGGAGGAGGAGGAGGAGGAGGCGCAGGAGGAGGATGAGGAGGAGGAGGAGGATGAGGAAGGGGAGGAGGAGGAGGAGGAGGAGGAGGAGGAGGAGGAGGAGGAGGAGGAGGAGGAGGATGGATGAGGAGGAGCACCAGTGTAAACCCAAGAGTCATCAACGATGCTGGAAGCAACCTTCCCCCCAGGCTCCCTCTTCACAGGCCCCTGCAACGGTTCATTTCCATGGAAGGAGCTGCCTCTTTGGAAAACCGCTTGAAGACCCTGAAGCCTGCCAAAACATTGTTCTCGGGATTCCAACGCCACGGAACAGTTTGACTGTTGCGTCCTGACAATCGTGAATCGCGCCAGCACGCCCTTCCTGGGACTTCAACACAACGAATCAACATAATTGTTGCACCCGCATAATCCAGAATCCTTTCAAAACACCAGTTCTGGCACGTTGATGATGTGAATCCGTGATTTGTTCTGCAAGTTCTTCAATCGAATCTGCGCAGTGCTAAGGCGAGAGCCACATTTTGAAAACCACCCGCCCTCAATCCGTGAAACTGTGGCGAATTTTCAAAACGAATGTGCGCCGCGTTAATGCGATAACTACATTTTGAAAACCACCCGCCCTCAATCCGCGAAACTTGTGTATGTTTTAACCTCTTCGCCGCGCTAAGGCGAGAGCTACATTTTGAAAACCACCCGCCTT
Organism: Prorocentrum cordatum; assembly: GCA_963575745.1. Taxonomy (NCBI): domain Eukaryota; class Dinophyceae; order Prorocentrales; family Prorocentraceae; genus Prorocentrum; species Prorocentrum cordatum. The sequence goes on along the minus strand of CAUYUJ010014324.1, from coordinate 112,289 downwards.
GAATCCGTGGAACTCTTGCAAAATTCCAGAACGTATGTGCGCCGCGCTAAGGCGAGAGCCACATTTCGAAAACTACCCGCCCTCCATCTGCGAAGCCGCTGCCAATTTGTAGGCTTCAGGGTCATAAGTGGTAAGGAAGTCCCAGCCGAATCGCCGGGACCGCCTTCAAAACTTGCTTCGGGGTGCGACAGGGAGAAGTAAGGAACAGGCACGGAGGAGGAGGAGGAGGAGGAGGAGGCGGAGCAGCACCAGGCGAAGGGCGGCATCCGATGGACCCTTTCGCCTCCAGATCCTTGGCAGGAGGCGAAGGCCGGCGTCTGCGCTTCGCAGCGCCACGGGGGAGCCCTGCGCGCCCCCCCCCGCGCGCAGGCGTACGGCCACAGCGCGGAGAGGGGGAGGGGACAGGCGCGCCCGCCGGCCGGCGCGATCCGGCACGGCGAGGGAGGGCTGCGAAGGCCTTGCGGCCGGCGCCGCCGACCCCGAAGGGGGACAGCGACGACGACGGCGGCGGCGACGACGAGGATGGCGGCGGCGACGACGACGACGGCGCTGACGTGGGTCAGAGTCCTGAGGGATGCTGTTTGGGGTCTTCTCGGAGCGCTCTCGGATGCCTCTGTGGGGCAGGATGTCGGGCCATCGTCGTAGAGGAAGAAGAAGAAGAAGCAGAAGAACAAGAAGGAACAACTTTTTATAAACATAAATCTTTGGCGCTCCGCGCGGATTTCTTGGATCTGCGCTGGGCCCCCCCGGCGCCGCCCCTGGCGGGCTCCGCGCGCCAGAGAGGGTGGGTCCAGCGCAGATCCAAGAAATCTGCGCATGCAGGGCGCCACGAGTTTTGATTTTATGCAGTTTTCTTTTCTTCTAGATCTGGCACAGCAGACCCCCCAAAAAAGCGACCGGAGGTTTTTCGTTGCATCTGGGGGCCCATACCGGGCCTCGGGACCGTTAAAAAGTAGACTCAGGGAGAAGAGCTGGTCGCGGGCAATGGGTCCGGACTTTTTGGGGGGTCGCGTCATAACAATGCCTCGATCGTTCACTCTTGAACTGATCGTAGCCCTTCTCGTTCACGGTTGAATTCCGTCTGATCTTGTGGCGTTACCGTGTTTCTCATCGCTTCCGCGTCGTTCTATCATGCGGAGTTCAACCTTGAATGGCTTCGCCGGCGTCGCTGGCGCGCTGTCGCCGCATGAATTTTCCGTAGGCCCAGCGGGAAATGCATCGGATCAAAAGGAGGAGGAGGAGGAGGAGCAGCAGGAGGAGGAGAGGGAGGAGGAGGAGGAAGGGGAGGAGGCGGAGGAGGAGGAGGAGGAGGAAGAGGAGAAGGGGGAGGAGGAGGAGGAGGAGGAGGAGGAGCGTCGAGGAAACGCAGACACGGGTCACGACGCGTGGGTTAGCGGTGGCCGGCCTCCGTCGCAATGTCGGGCAGCATGTTTTGGGATGTAGTCTCCCCGATCCGTGGGTCTGGCGCCCTCGCTGCAGGTTCGCGGATCTCACCGTGTCAGCATGTGCCCGACCAACGATTGCGTTGCTCTCTGCTATTGGAACAGTGGCGAGGCGTCTTGGCCTGCTCGTAGGCCCACCAGAGAACGCACGAGCAGCCTTCTTTTTGTGGTTTGCACCAGGTGTTCTCCCAACATGACTGGCTGAGAACCTTCTTTGGAGTCCAGTCTTTCAGTCGATGTTGCTCTCAGTCTGCCCTGCTCTGAGAGCATTCGGTGGCTGGCGTGTTGGATTACTGGGACGGCCGGCCCTGCTCGGAGGAGGGGGAGGATGAGCGTCGAGGAAACGCAGACATGGATCACGACGCGTGGATTAGCGATTGGCGGTTTCTGTCGCAAAGACGGGCATCATTTTTCGGGGCGTAGTCTCCCCCCTCTGTGGATCTGGCGCCTGCGCGCCAGATCCTCGAATCCCGAATACCGAAGACGCCTGCGGCGAGTCACCGTCGCCCCTGCCTTGTGGAATCGCCCATGTGGCCGAGCGTTGTGGCAGGAGCTCAGCCAAGCTATCCGTTCACGTGTTCCCCCAGCCGTTGTGGAACCCCCTCGGGGAACACTTGGGGGAGGACGGCGGGGAAGATCAGGAAGTGGAGGAGCAAGAGGAGGGGAGGAGGCGGAGGAGGAGGAGGAGGATGAGGTATCTTGAGAGCCTCTGGGGGCACACTTGAGGCCTCCTTGGAGCGTCCTTGGGCATCTTGGAGGCATCTTGGAGGCATCCTTGGGCCTCTTGGGGGCCTCCATTCGTGGCGCGTGTGACGCCGTCGGCAGCCGTCTTTGGCGCCTCTCTCGGCCGACTTGGGGCCCTCTTGGGGTGCTCCAGGGCCGTCTTGGAGGCCACCTTGGGTGTTCGGGAGGACTCTTGAGCTGTCTTGGGGCTGCCTTGGGGACCTCTTGGGCCGTTCTGGGGCCACCGTGGAGGCCTCTCGGGCGATCTTGGGGCGATCTCTGGGGGCTCTTTGGCCGTCGCGGAAGGCCGAGAAGAAGCATATCCCCAAATCCTTCAAGCACCACAGGTACATCAATCATGTTGGCATATTTAGGCCTTCCTGGAGGCCTTCTTGGGGGCCTCGTGGGCCGTATTGGGCAACCTTTAGAGCAATCTTTCGCCGTCTTGATGGCCTCCTGGCCCGTCTGACGCCGTCGGAAGCCGTTTTGGGAGCCTCTCTCGGCCGACTTGGAGCCCTCTTGGTGTGTTCCAGGGCCGTCTTGGAGGCCATCTCGGGCTTCTTGGATGCCTCTCGGGGCCGTCGTGGCGCCTCTTGGGACGTTCTGGGGCCATCTTGGAGGCGTCTTGGGCAATCTTGGGGCGATCGTTGGGGACACTTGGGCCGTCGGAAGGCCGTCGGAAGGCCGAAAAGGAGTAAATCCTTTAGCACAAACCATCTGACAAATCAATGCTTTTGCCTCTTCGGGCCTTCCTGGAGGCCCTCTTGGGAGCCTCTTGGGCCGTCTTGGAAGCCTCTTGGGGGCCTCTTGTGCCGTCTGCCGTCATCTTGAGGCCATCTTGGGCCGTCTTGGGTGCATCTTGGGACGCCTTGGAAGAATCTTGAGGCCATCTTAGCCGTCTTGGAGGCCATCTTGGCCATCTTGGAGGCCATCTTGGGCCATTATGGCGGTCTTGAAGGCCATCTTGAGTCGTCTTTGGCGAGTTTTTGGAAGAATTCGGCGCCTTGCGGTCCCTTCCGGGTGGTCGGCGGGATGGGCCGAAGCCCCAGGGGAAATTCTTTGGGAAAAAGAGCCCAAGCCAAACCAGCTGGGTTTAGCACGCCAGGCACCCCTGTGGCAAGCCAACAGGGGGCGGCGGATCTGATGGCCTTTGGCCCACCCCGCCAGCGGGCTTGACTTGTGAGTCAGAGTCCTCAGGGATGCTTCTTGGGGTCTCTTCGGATCGCGCTCAGGGCCAATGTTGGAAGCAGCTACTGGGCCTCTTGGGGCCATCTTGGGGCCTCCTGGGGGCCTCGTGGGGCCTCCTAGTGGCGTCTCCGGACCGAAGGCTCGAACTGTCCGTTCGGGTTCCTCCTGTGGGCCTCCTCTTGGGGCCGTCTTGGGGGCTTCTTGGGCCGTCTTGGGGCCCTCTTTGGCGGTCTTGGAGCCTTCTTGGGGGCCTCTGGGGCCGTCTTGGACGCCTTGAACCCCAAGAGGCGAATAAGCTTGAAATATGCGTTTTCGAGACGGCATGGGGCGATTCTTGCATATTGTGGCCCTCGTGGGGGCCTCGTCGGGCGTCTTGGATGCCGCTTGGGCCGTCCAGAGGCGCTCCTTGACAGTTTTGGCCGCCTGGTGGGGGGCTCCACGAAGTTCTCCAGGTCGTTTGGGGTGTTGCAACCGCTCCGGAGGCCCATGCCGAACACCCTAGGAGCGCCCAAGAGCGTCCCGGAGCGCCTGGGAAATTGGTGGTCCGGGCCTTGAAGAAACTACAATCTTGGTTGCAGCAGCGCATTGAAAAAAAATCATGACCTCGCACGTCTGGATGATGTCGTGTTGTTTCCATGCATGGTCCCTGCAGGCCGAGTCGTTCTTTGACAGTTCTGGGGCCCGGCGAGGGCCCCCAGAGGTTCAAGTCTGCATGATTCTGGCGAGCCACAATCCAGAACCCGCTTACCTCAGGACCCGCTTGCTTCATTCCAGGCCTCCCAAATAAGGTCGGAGTAAATGGTGTCGGAGAAACGTGCCGCTTCGCCGAGGCACTGGAGATGCGGCTCGATGTGCAGCCCGATTTGATCGTCGCCGACGGTGACGATGCATCGCCGACGTCGGCAGTGTATTGCCGATGCATCGGTGCATCGACAATGTGGCACGATCCTCCGACAACATTTACTCCGACCCCATGTGCTTGGATCACCGCTGGAGTTGCTAAGGGGATGCGAGGGTTAAAAGGGGAATGCTAACCAGGATTGTACCGAGTCTAACCCCTAAACGAGCACCTAGCTTGATTTTAGATGGCTAGACATGCCTGGCTTAAGGAATTAAAGATCTGGGCGAAGTAGTCCCCACCCGCTCAGAGGGGTTATCGAAGGCCCCTCACCGTTTCAGGGCACAAGCAATCCACTTGTAAGCCAGGTCAGGCCAGATTTGACCCACCGTGGCATCCGCTTATACCTCCCCTGTCCACTTAGCAGTCCCCGCGGTGTTCCAAGTGGGAGGCCTCTGCTCTGGGAGACGCCAGAAGCCGCCCAGCACCGCCTGCGCGCCGGACGCCGCGAGAGGCCTCCGAGGCGGCGGTGGCCGACTTCTTCGCCGCCGCGTCGCCCTGGATCCGGCCACGCCTCCGGGACTTCTCAGGCGCCCGCGCGCGATCACGCCCTTCGAGTAGAGGATCGACTACAACATTGACTTGCCCCAAAGCTGATTTGTTCGTCGAACCCACGGCAAACATGCAGAATATCAAGTAGATCTACGGAACAGATTCGACGAACGAATCAGTTTTCGGGTACATCAATCCTGTGGTCGATCCCCTTCTCGAGCTCCTCCTCGGGGGGGGGGGGGGCATATGGGGCGCTCCGAAAAGGGCCTTGCCTTCGAGGATAGAAGGAGTCGATCCCCTTCTCGAGCTCCTCGGCGGGGGGGGGGGCATATGGGGCGCTCCGAAAAGGGCCTTGCCTTCGAGGATAGAAGGATTGCAAAAACGAAGGATTGCAAAAAAAAAACAGGATTTCAAAAAAACCCTCGTTTTTTGCAATCCAGGGTTTTTTGGCAATCCTTCAATCCAGGGTTTTTTTTGCAATCCTTCGTTTTTTTTGCAATCCTCCGAAAAGGGCCTTGCCTTCGAGGATAGGAGGAGTTGACGTCTTCCTCGGCGGAGGGCGGCGGGAGGTCGGCGGAAGTATAGAGCGAGGCCGCCTCGCGCTGGCGGAAGCCAGCGCGAGGCCGCCTGCGCTGGCGGAAGCCAGCGGACGGCTGGCAGAAGGCGGCGGAAGCGAGAAGGTGCGCCCCAAAAACACAACAATCGGGGGTGGACAGAACCCCCAACAGTGACACGTCGATTAGTGAATTGTCCGTTTTCGGTTCTCGAGATGGCGCCGTGGCCGTTATTTTCCAGGCTTGCGCCCGCCAGGTTTGGGCCTCAGGTCGTTTTCACTAAACCACGTTTTACTAAAGGGGGGTTTGTCCATCCCCGAAAGATGCGCACCAAAAACACAACAAGAGTCCGCACCGCGGAAGTCCACTTCAGCCACGCACCCAGGGAGAGTGAATGACCGTCCGCCCTCCTCACTCTGACAGATATCAGCCCTATGTCTCAGCCAAGCGGCGCGAGTGGATTAACATCATGCGCGTTGGCGCCGCGCGAGTACTACCACCTGGGGAATCGGATGCAGTTCGACAGGATCCCGATAAGGCCCGTTGTATCATGGTCCCCCGATGGGCGTTGACGGACAAGGATGGCGACTCCGAGGACGCAGATGCAAGCAAGGTGCCCCTGCTTTTCCAAATCGACGGCACTTGGAGGATGGCCAAGGCACCGTGGACGGTCAGGGCCATGCCAACCTCGACTTGCTCGACCTGGAGACCCACAGTCCCGTGGTCGGCAAGGACTCTGTGTTCCTCATCTTGCAGATTCTGTGAACCAACAAGTGGACGCTCCAGCTGGCCGACATCACCTCCGCCTCCGCGGCACGCGACCCCCTCGATCGAACGCAGGGAGGCCGGCATGTGGACTTGCATCGGACAGGCGCCTCCGACGTCGGGACTGGCTCGCTGGCGGAGTTGCCCATGGCCGTCTACGGTCTACGGATAAGTCGGGCGTGTCCCTCTACAGGAGGGATATCCAAAAATAGTCAAACAATAGTCTTGGGACGATTTTTTCAGCATGTGTTTGATTATTTTAGGTGTATGTGTTGACTATTTTTTATTTTTCGCCCACAATCCCCATGTAGGGGAACATGCCCGACCTAATTCTACGGATTGGGAGATGCCCCAGTGCAGCGGTTATCTTCGTTCACGGACTACGCTAAGGAGAGTGGCTGTCAGTGCTCCGCCTTCGATGGCTGCGTCTTCTGCCTGGGGGGCCAGAGGGTCCCGCTCGGGATCGCGCGCCTCGCGGTGGACGACGTCGCGGGCGGAGCCGGCGAGCAGTTCGAGGCGACTTGCGAGAAGTTGCGCAAGAGGTTCATTTTCGGAGCCTGGCGCCACAAGAAGGGCAAACACACGGGCGCAGAGTTGGCGCTGAACGAGGATGACACCGAGCCCAGATCATCCCAGAGTCGGAGTCCGGCGGGTATGCAGCTGATCGGCATCGCTACGGAGCGGACGACGAAGAGGAAGAGGAGGAGCCGCAGCCTCGACGCTTGGCGGAGGAGGAGGAGGAGGAGGAGGAGGAAGCGGAGAGTGAGCAGGGGGGCGATGAGGCGGCAGCACGAGGCAGCACGAGGACGCAGAGGACGAGGACGGGGAGCCCCGGCCTCGGCGACGACGACGACGACGACGACGACGACGACGTCGAGGGCAGCGGCCGCGCAGGCCGGTCGCTCGCCTACGCCGCCGTGTCGTTCCTGGCGGTGGAGGCCGACGGCGCCGCCGCGCTGCTCCCCGAGCTCGGGCTGCAGGCGCGCCGTCCGTGCGCCTCCCTCCTGCTCCTCGCGCCGGCGGGTGCTCCTCTCGGGGGACGAAATCTATACATATCCACTGCTCCCTGGCCAGGCCCATCCTGAACCCAGGAGCTGTGTATACGCCCTCCTAGCCAAACCAGGAGGGCGTGGCGTATACACAGCTGCTGTGTTCAGGATGGGCCTGGCCAGGGAGCAGTGGATATGTATAGATTGCGTCGCCCTATCCTCCTCCCTCTCCTCCTCGCCCTGCCCAGTCGGCGTCGGAGGCTCAGGCACTGGGAGTCCCGACGGAGGGAGGATTATACCGAAACTCTCACGACTGGGCCTGCGGCACAGTCTGATCGCAGGGGATTGGCGAGTCGCACGCACAGCTCCTTCGTAGGTGTTGACGCTGGCCCCCTTATGCGGATGTCCTGGTCCTTGTCCTCGCCCTGCCTCCTCCCACTCAGGCCTCCCAAGTGGGGTCCTGGTAGCCTCCTCGTCCCTCTTCCTCTTCCTCCACCTCCACCTCTTCCTCCTCCTCGTCCTCCTCCTCGTCCCCCTCCTCTTCCTCATCCTCCTCCTCGTACTCCTCCTCGTCCTCGTCCTCGTCCTCGTCTTTCCTCCTCCGTTTCCTCCTCTCTCCTCCTCGTCCTCCCTTCTTTTCCTCCTGCTCCTTCTCCTCCTCCTCCTCCTCCTCCTCGTGTTGCCCATGGTCTCCTCTTCGTGCGCGCCTGCACGCTTGTCGCCCCCAAACCGTCCCCGCGCTGAAGGTCAAGGACCGCCGCCGCCGCCTTGCCGCTTCCGTCTACCGAGCCCCCACCCGTGGCTGGTGGAGGTTTGCGGCGAACGAGGAGGCCCACGGCGACGGTTTTTGTTCATATTGCTTCGCCGATGGGCGCGGGCCCCTGGCCCTTCCCCATCTCCCCCCCATCGCGACCAGATCTTGGCTGCTCTTGACGGCTGCCTTTTGCGAGTGGTCAGGGTCCCCCCCCGGCCTGCTTGCGCGACTTCCCAACCCCATATCGGCGAAGCACCCGCCAAGCACCGGCCTGGGACCAGACCCCGCCCCTTTTGCGGAGCTGTTGGGGCATCCCTCCTCTGCGGTGTGCCCGTTATTTTTTAACACAAGCAAGAAAACAATTAGCCTGGCGAAGGACCCAACCATATGCAGTTGTGAGTAATGCTGGTGTGAGTACCGTCTTCGGTGGATCTCCCTATGGGGCCACGAACCGTTTGAGGGGTGTGCCGAAATGGGTGTGGGGGCGGCATGCGAACGTTGCCACTGGGGCCTTCGGTGGAGCTCCTTATGGGGCCACGAAACGTGTGAGGGGTGCACCGCAGTTGTTGTGGGGGCGGCATGCGAACGCAGCCACTGGGGCGTTCGGTGGAGCTCCCTGTGGGGCCACGAAACGTGTGAGGGGTGTGCCGAAATTGGTGTGGGGGCGGCATGCGAACGCAGCCACTGGGGCCTTCGGTGGAGCTCCCTATGGTGCCACGAAACGTGTGAGGGGTGTGCCGAAATGGGTGTGGGGGCGCATGCGAACCCAGTCACTGGGGCCTTCAGTGGAAATCCCCATGGGGCCACGAAACGTGTGAGGGATGTGCCGAAATGGGTGTTGGGGAGGCATGCGAACCAGGCCACTGGGGCCTTCGGTGGAGCTCCCTATGGGGCCACGAAACGTGTGAGGGGTGTGCCGGGGTGTGCCGAAATGGGTGGGGAGGCATGCGGACCCTGCCACTGGGGCCTTCGGTGGAGCTCCCTATGGGGCCACGAAACGTGTGAGGGGTGTGCCGAAATGGGTGGTGGGGAGGCATGCGGACCCTGCCACTGGGGCCTTCGGTGGAGCTCCCTATGGGGCCACGAAACGTGTGAGGGGTGTGCCGAAATGGGTGGTGGGGAGGCATGCGGACCCTGCCACTGGGGCCTTCGGTGGAGCTCCCTATGGGGCCACGAAACGTGTGAGGGGTGTGCCGAAATGGGTGGTGGGGAGGCATGCGGACCCTGCCACTGGGGCCTTCGGTGGAGCTCCCTATGGGGCCACGAAACGTGTGAGGGGTGTGCCGAAATGGGTGGTGGGGAGGCATGCGGACCCTGCCACTGGGGCCTTCGGTGGAGCTCCCTATGGGGCCACGAAACGTGTGAGGGGTGTGCCGAAATGGGTGGTGGGGAGGCATGCGACCCTGCCACTGGGGCCTTCGGTGGAGCTCCCTATGGGGCCACGAAACGTGTGAGGGGTGTGCCGAAATGGGTGGTGGGGAGGCATGCGGACCCTGCCACTGGGGCCTTCGGTGGAGCTCCCTATGGGGCCACGAAACGTGTGAGGGGTGTGCCGAAATGGGTGGTGGGGAGGCATGCGGACCCTGCCACTGGGGCCTTCGGTGGAGCTCCCTATGGGGCCACGAAACGTGTGAGGGGTGTGCCGAAATGGGTGGTGGGGAGGCATGCGGACCCTGCTGCCTGCTGCCACGAGAGGGAGGAATCGGCGCGGTGCGGCTGATGACGCCCTGTTCGGTCTGTGGCGCTCCCAGAGGACTGCTGCAGCTGATGGCCGCACTTTCGGATGCAAATTCCTGAGCGCCTGAACAGTGAGGAACGTTTCCGAGCGGAGGCGCGCCTTCTGCAGCGCCCCCAATTGTTGCCACGGCACTGGAAGGCGCGCTTCGGATCGCATCTCCTGCCTCGACAACGGCACTGTCCCAGGGGCGCTGATAGGAGTGAGGAGCACTGCGGGGGTCCGCCTGCCTGCTTCCAGGACAGGGAGGAACCGGCGAGCAGTGGCCGACGACGCCCCGTTCGGTCTGTGGCACTTCCAGAGGAGCGCTGCAGCTGAAGGCCGCACTTTCGAATGCGAACTTCTGAGCGTCTGAGCCGCGAGGAACGTCTCCGAGCGCGGGCGTGGGGCCTTCGGTGGAGCTCCCTATGGGGCCACGAAACGTGTGAGGGGTGTGCCGAAATGGGTGGTGGGGAGGCATGCGTACCCTGCCACTGGGGCCTTCGGCGGAGCTCCCTATGGGGCCACGAAACGTATGAGGGGTATGCCGAAATCGGTGGTGATGATGATGATGATGATGATGATGATGATGATGATGATGATCCACGCATCCAAGAAGGTCTGGAGCTCCCCGCTCGATACAGCCTCCCGAAGCCATGGCCTTTCCCTCTGGCGCTGCGGACGCAAGGCCTGACCCGTGCCCAAGGCACACTCGCAGCCTCGCCTGAAGACTAGAGGCCACGCCATCCGCCTCGGCCGAGGCAAGCGGAAGGCAGGGCATCGAGCATTCACGGCAACTCAGCATGCTGGCTCGAGGTGCCACAGCACCGCAAACCTCCCGCTGGCACCAGGCCACAGACAGGGAAGGTTTGCAATGCGGTGGCCTTCGGAGGCAACCATGGCGGTGTGCGAACCTACCACCACGGTCCAGCCTCCGACTGGCGGCACAGAGCAGAGCAAACTGGGGCGCAAGAAGCGCTGGCCGTCGCGGCAAGCGCGCCAGCCACTACATTAAACGGAACGCTCCAGTGCGTGGAAACCAACACACCTGGTCCAGCTTCCGCTCGAGCGAGAGCCGTGCAACGGCACGAGCTAGCTCAAGAGCGGGACACGAGCGCCGAGCAAAGGCTGCTTAGCCTGCAGCATCGCCGCGTCCAAGGGACCTAACGTTGCCGCTGGCAGCAGAGCCCGATCCCGAGCGTGTGAAATCCTACGCTCCTGGTTCAGCCTCCACCCGAGAGCGGGGGCAGAGCAACACAGAACAGACGGAGCCCGATCCCGTGCGTGGGCGAACCTACGCACCTGGTTCAGCTTCCGCAGGGCGAGCATGCAAGGCACAAGCGCGCCCGACTAAACACCGTGCAAGCGGCCGCACTTCGCCACCAACATCGCAGCGGGTCCTGGCCAGATGCCAACCTGCTACGTTGCCGCTGGCAGCCGAGCCCGATCCCGTGCGTGTGGAAACCCCTGCGCACTTGGTTCCGCCTCAGCACTGGGACGGGCGGCGCTGCTGGAGAGCGGCGCGGAACGCGCCTCGCAGCAGCGATTGCCCCCGCAAGGCAACACCCTCACGCGACCTGAGGCACCAAAGTAGGGTTTGGTTGCCTTGCAGAGGCAGCCCGAACAGCCGTGTGCTAAACACACGTCTGTTCAATTGATGGCAGACAGAGCGAGGCGGCAAGCGTGGCAAGAAAGAGCCTAGCCACCATCGACGCGCCTGCGCATGCGCCGCAGCGGCTCAGGGTCACCGATGCCGCCCGTCCCAGCGGGCTGCAGGCCGCGCTTCAGCCTGCTGAGCACCGCCTTCTGCCTATCGTTATTGGGGGCCTTCGGGCACTCCGCTGCCAGGCCCGCCATCCTACGGCTCTGCGTCCAGTAGCCGCACTTCACGCAGAAGAGGTGGTTACCAGCCCGCCACAGGTCGTGGGAGCCGTGGGCGTCGAATCCCCACCACGGCGGGAGCTGCGGCGGCGGCAGCGGCGGGGGCCCGCCAACGGCCCCAGAAGGGCCCCCAGACGTCGGTGGGCTTCCCCGCTGGCCGCCGCCAGGCGCGCCGCTGCCGACTCGCCCTGCACGCGCCTCGTCTCCTTCCACCTGTGCTGGTGCCTCGCTGGCCTGACTGTGGGACAGCAGCGCCGCGCCCGCCGTGATGAGCGCCGCGGCTGCAGCTACCGATCCGCCACTGCTCTCGGCCCCAGAGGCCCAGGAGCCCGCGAGCGCGTCGCCCCTGCCCGCGCACCGCTGGCAGGCCCAGACCGTGTCGCCGTCGACGTCCAGCCACGTCCCGTGCCGCCCGCACGCGCGCTGCGGGCAGTCGGGGAAACTGCAGCGAGCTCGCCATCGCATCTTGCAGCCGCGCCGATCGCACCGAACTGCTTCCATGCCTGGGCCCTCGTGCCCGTCCGCTGCCGTGAGCTCGGCGTCGCCGTCCTGCATCGCCGCACCCAGCCAGCAGAAGACCTTCTTGACGAGACGATCCTGCCTGCGGCTCCTATCTCGCACGTCGTCGTCGCTGGGATGCATCTGCGCGCCTTGCACGGCGCGGGCATCGGCGCTGTGATTGCCCCGCCGCTGCCAGGCCGTGACGCGCTCCGCCTGCACGTCCGCCAGCGCGGCGTGCGCTTTCACCCTGTGGATGGTGACGCTGCCGACCCCCACGTCGTCGAGGGCCGCCCAGAACCGCACCCATAGCTCGCGGTAAGGCCGCTGCCACTGCAGGCACCACGCCTTGCCCGCCGCGAAGCCGTCCACGAGCAGCTTGCAGTCCGTGAAGATCCGCACAGGTGGTAAGCAGCTCTGGATGCCCTCGATGGCCGCCACCAGCTCCGCTGCCCCTGATTCTTGTGGATACGGCCAGGGGAGCGGCCCGAAGAGGCTGACTGCCTCGCCGTCGGGCCCCATGACGACGACCGCCCAGCCGCCGCGCGCCGAGACGAGGCTGGGGTCCAGAACGCTCCCGTCCGTGAAGAGGTCGCCCGAGAGCGGCTGCCCCACCAAGTCGGCACGGCCCTCCTTCCGCGCCTCCCTGGTGTCGGTGGGCGGTGGCAGGGCCCTTCGGTGCTCGGGTGCAAGAGCGCGGGACCAGAGCGGGTCCTCCTCTCCCCCGATGCTGGCCATACCGACGATGGAGCGGAAGGGGGTGTCGCCATGGGGGCACCGCTCGTCCGCCTCCTCGTTGGAGATCCACTCGGCGCGGCTAGCCTCGGTGGCTGGGCACTGCCACGCCAGGCGCCGCACTGCGCCGTGCGCAGGGCACCCCCTGGGGCACCAAGGAGAGGAGGCCAATGGGCGCTCCTCAAAGAACCGCCGCGCCACGGGCCAGAGACATCCGACCAGCGCGTTCTTGGCAGAACTCATATGCTTGGCCTTCTGCTTGCTCATGCGCTTGCGTGCCAGTGTGCGCCTGATACTGGACAGGGCGCCTCCATCGCGCAGGTGCTCCAGCCCTGGGTGCTTGCTCGCTGCTCGCCACAGCGCCCTCTCGTGGCCGTCGGCGATGTGCTTGGCGAGCGTGGAGGCCCCCAGGGTCCGTAGGTCCAGAGGCTGCTGCTTGTCGTTGGTGAGCAACCCTGGCAGTGTGGCGGTCCAGCCCAGGCGGTGGCAGGCTAACACGCACGCAGCAGCTGGCCCGCGTCCAGCCAACGCCTCAGGCCCGCCTCTGGCCAGCAACGTCCTAGCCCCTGCGAAAGCGCTGCCCAGGGCCCTCAGGTCCCTACTGTCCGAGTTGAACTGCACCGCTTTGGCCCATGCGACAATGGGCAGCGCCACGTGGCCGTGCAGCGGGTCGCAGTGCAGACGCTTGTTGAGGAGGAAACTGAGGCTGAGGCTCTTGCCTTGGCCGCGCCCATGGTGAACGGCGTTGACCTGGCTCCTCCACTTGTTGAGCTGCGACGTCGGCCAACCCACCACACTCAGCCCATAGCGAGTAGCAGGCCGCAGACCAGTGTTCGCCACTCGAGCTGCTGCTGGGGTCTCCTGCGAGCGGATGGCGTGCAACCTCTGCAACTGGGGTGCCGCCTTCGTATGCCGCTTCTCGAGGACCACGAACGCCTGGCCGTCGAGGCAGTAGTCGACCCCCAGGTTCTTGACCGAGTCGGCGATGGGGAAGGCGATGCCTCCCATTAGCTTGGCGACCAGTGATGCCAGCTCTGGCGAGCTGGCCAGCAGTTCGCTCTTTGCTGCTGAGACCTTGCAGCCTAGGGCCTCCAGCTGTGAGATGACCGCCTTCGCCGCCTGGGCCATGTAGGCTGCGACCTGTGCCATCGGTCCGTGGCAGCCGACGCAGCAGTCGTCGAACATGATGGCGAGGGTGACTCTGGGCTCGAGCGCCCGCCACAGCCGCGCATGCTCGTCCGCGGGCACCAGCAGGCCGCACTTGAGGAGCCGACCCGCATGCGAGCACCCCGCGATGAGTCCCGCATCCAGCAGGTAGGGCTCGGACACGCTACCATCAAGCATGAAGCGGCGCTCCCCCGCGTACAGGGTGAGGGCCATGCCCAGCAGGCGCCGAGGGTAGCCAGCCAGGACGCCACGGCCCTGGATGATGGCCAGGTCCACGAGCTCGTAGGCCTTCCATAGGTCGATGAGCGCCGCTGCTGCTCCTTCTCCACGTGCGTGTGCGGCTTCTGCGCGCAGGGCTTGCCACCAGACGGCCTCTTCGGCCGCGCGGCCGCGCCCCCCCCAGAAGGCGCCTGCGACGCCAGGGTCAATCTGCGAGTCCCAGCGCCGCGCCACGGGCTGACGGACTCGGCTCCAAAGGCGAGGGAGCCAGCCCAGCAGCCCAATGGGCCGAAACCCGCCCTGTGGCTTCGGAAGCATGACCACAAGCGAGTCCGTGATGACGTCGGGCCAGCCGCCGATCTCCTCACACTTCATCCCGAAGTCAACGACTGCCTCCAGAAGCTCGTCGCTGAGGTCCGCGGCCTTCCGCGGGTTGAGGCGGTCGCTGCCGACGCCAGTGCCGTGCCTGAAGGTCCTGGCGGCCATGCGCAGCTCATCGGCTGAGGGCCTGGGGAGGGCCTCGCCGCCAGAGCGCGGGAGCTGCGGCCGAAACCTGTCACGGTCTCGCCTGACCCGCCAGACCTCTGTTGACGATTGCTTCGCCACAACCTTCACTCGGTCTGGGGCATGGGCTGGGGCCCCATTGTACTCGTCGTCAGGGGCCCATGCCCTGGGCCCGCGCCGATAGGCGTGGAGCCCGCCTGCGCCTTCAGCCATGGAGTGACGGATCCACTCCTTGAAGCCCTGGCCTCGAATGACGGCGAAGGCTGCTCCATCGGCCTCCGCCTCGGCCCTGGCCTCAGCGGCCCAGTCGGCCAAGGGGGGCAGGCTGGGGCACTCGGCGGCCAGGGCCACGCGTGCTGCCCACTGGGCGCCGAGGGGAAGGCCCACCGTGGACGGGGGCTTGGGCGCCCTGCTGCTCGCTTGCGCTGCTCCGTCGCCGCTGCTGCTGACGTCGCCGTCGGAGCTGCAGTCGCTGCCCTCGCGCCTGCCGCCGTGGTACCGCATGAACTGCTTTACGCCCTGCAGGTAGCAGTAGTGCTCGTCGTCAGCGATGGCCCATGCGCCGGGGTCGCTGGCCTCCAACTCGCGGACCTTGCGCGCGTACTTGTTGCGCGCGCCCTCGGGGGCCTGCCAGCTGTCCTCACGCATGTCCGTAGCCATTTTGGCTCAAGGTGGCGCGATCAGGGCAGATGTCTGGTCTCATGAGGCTGGCTCTAGCCGTCGCGTCCATTCTTGGGTCAGATTCCCAATCTTCCAAGCTTTCAGTGAGGCCTTTTGGGCCACAGTTCTTTCCATATTACATCACCGACACCCGGCCCCAGTCGCCCGATTGGGAGCCCAGCCGCGGCGGGCTCGACCAATGGCAGGACGTGGAGGCGGTGCTCGTGGTGCCGCGCGCGGCGGCGGCGGCAGAGCCAGTGGCAGCCGTGGACAGCGGGGCGGCCAAGCTCCAGGCGCGGGCGGCAGCGGTGCAGCGCCCAGGGTCTGGGATTGCCCCCAGTGCGGAGCCAAGAAGAATTGGGGCTCTCGGCACGTCTGCAGGAGCTGCGGCTACGACTGGTGGGAAAGCGGTTCTGGTACGAGTTCTTGGTGGAGGGCATGTCACAACTGGACGCCAGAGAACGCCACGAGCTCAACCAGTTGCGGAGGAAGGTCAAAAAGTTGGAGACCAGCAGCCAAGCAGGACCAGGAGTCGATGGCGGTGGCGCTGGGGCGGCAGGCGTCGGGTCGCAGCCTGACGACAAGTCTGAACGTGTCCGCCGATTGGGCAAGCTACGAAGTGAGATCAAGAAGATCGAGGGCGTGGACGGCGCGGAGGCCATTCTCGAATCCAAACGGCAGGAGGCGCAGCAGTTGGAGAACGAGTTGGCAGCAACCAAGCCCACATCAGTCCAGCTCAGCGAGTTGGAGCGCAAGCAGAAGAACCAGGAGGCCACCACGGCGGCCTTGGCGAGCAGGATCTCGGCGGCGGACAAGCAGCTCGCTGAACTACAGGCCCACAAGCTCGAGCTGGAGGGCAAACATGCGCAGAGTCAGGCCGGCGAGAAGGAGCTCCAGGCGCTCATCGACAACCTCCTGGCGCAACAGCTCCGCGAGCGTGAAGCACAGCAGCGGGAGGAAGGGCCGCGAGGGACGGTTGCCCCAGCGTCCCCAGGCGCCCAACTCAGCGAGGGGGAGCGAGCCACCGCTTTCCTCGCCGCTCTTAACCAGTGCTCAGGCATGCTCGCCCCTGGCTTCGCTGAGCAATGGGACGGCCAAGTCGCAGAGTTGCGGCGTCTGGCACAGCGCGTTGCCACAGCAGGTGCCGCGGCGGAGCGCGACGGGAGCGGCGACGAGCAGGAGATCGACGAGAAGGACGTCGACGTCATCCTGGACTCCCTGGAGGAAGAGGCCACCGAGGAGGGGGCAGCAGAGGCCGTGGCGGGCGAGGTGGGCAACGGCGAGGCAGCAGGCGACGCCGCAGCCAAGGCCGCCGCAGCCGCCGCCATGCGCAAGCTTCGTGCCCAGAAGCTCCTCCAAGGCCTCCGCTCCGCGGGGATACGCAGAAGGGGGAAGCGGGGGTAGCCGCCCCCACTTCACCATCGTGAGCCTCAACGGCAGCGGATGGGGCCCTTTCACCACCATCCTCGGCGAGCAGCAGGACCCGCAACAGCAGGCGGTGGCGGTGGCTCACCTCGGCGACGCACTGTGCATCCAGGAGCACCACCTCAACGGCTACCGCGCCGTGGAGCAGGAGCAGTGGTGTCGGCAGGTTGGCTGGAGCGCCGTGCTGACCCCAGGGGTGGGCTCGGTCGGCGCAGGCCTCCAGCGCGCCGTCAGCAGCGGCACTGGCGTGGCCGTGCGCACCTCGCGTGGCATGTGCGGGCCAGGCGATGGCGGCAGCAAGGACAGCTGCCACGCAGCCGAGGGCCGCGCTACCATCGTGCACATCAATGGCCTCGTGCCTGGAGGCTTCCTGCTGGGCTCGGTCTACCTGGACAACGACGACGTGGGCGAGCGCAGCCAGAGCGTCTTGCAGCAGGTTGGAGCCACGCTGAAGTGCACTGGCAAGCCCTGGGTCCTGGCGGGGGACTGGAACGTCGAGCCTGGCAGGTTCCACCTCCGCGCGGGGCACTGGCTGCGCAAGCTGGGCGGACACGTCGTCGACACGGGCAAGGGCACCTGCCAGCACTCCCCCGTCAAGGAGCCATCTGAGCTCGATTGGTTCATCGTCAGCGTAGATATGCTGGACCTCGTCAGCGGGTGCGAGCGCCTCAACATGACGGAGCAGGGCTACGCCAACCCGTGCAGGCCCCACATCGGGGTCAAGCTCTCCTTGGCTTGTCAGGGCGACATTGGCCAGTCATTCCGCGTCAAAGGCCCCGCAGCCTTTCCCAAGGACAGGCCTTATGGGCCTATGCCAGCCAAGGAGTGGAACCACGACGAGTTGCGGGACGCTATCGGCGTGGGGGAGGACACGCAGGCAATGGCGGGGGTAGACCGCGCCCTGTGCCGGGGAGTGGAGAACGAGCTCGTCTGGATCTACCAGATCCCGCCTGACGACGCCAGTTTGCACCGTGGCCGCGGGGGCCCGCCGAGCTTCAGCTTCGGCACGCAGGCCAGGGCGCGCCCCATCAAGGGGCCCAAGGCCAGCTACAAGGGCAAGAAGCTCATGCATCTGAGCGACTATTTCACGCAGCTCCATCAGCTCGTCGGCGGAGGCTCGGATGCCGTTTCTTCGGCAGGGCTCATCCAGTGCCAGCTGGACAACGACGAGCGGGCGGCGGAGCGTATGGAGGCCAGGGCAATCAAGCGCTACAAGCGGGTGCTCGGGCGCCGTGCCCGCGGGTGGGTCTCCAACCCCAGCAACCCCGACCACTACGCGGACGAGAACGAGTGGTTGGAAAATTGCGTGCCCTACATCTTTCGCATGCTGGGGCTGCCGACGCACATTGCGACGGGCCTGGCCCAGAACTTTGGGCGTCGCCTGCAGACGGCCAGGGAAGTATGCGAGTCTGCCTGGCGTCGCGGCGGCACAGGCAGGCATGAGCTGGTGCGCATTCTTCAGCAGCTAGGCCTTCTCGACCCCGACTGCTGGGAGGAGGAGCTGCGCAGGACGGCGGACAGCTACCACGAGTCCAGGCGTTGGCTGGAGGAGCGGGGTGGCTACAGCAGGCCCCTCCCAGGCGCGCCCATCGTCCACGGCTATCCCGAGACGGAGAATGGCATACGCGACGTCGCTCCCCTACCACCAGTGCTTCGCAGGCCTGCCACCTGCCCAATGGACGCGGGGGGGTGGAGTGCCATCGAGGTGGGTGAGGCAGGCGTCAGGCGCACACTGGCGCGACTGGCCAACGGCTGGCTGCCGCGCCTGCACGCCCCCGACGCGCAGCAGGACAAGGTAGAGTGGATGGACCTCTGCACGCACTACGCCTACGAGCGCCTCAGCCAGTACGAGGGTGGCAATGGCGACGAGGGTGAGCAGGTCGGCGTCACAGAGGGCCAGTCTGACGGGGCGGGGATGGGAGCCGCATCTGCGGACGGGGACAGCGCGATCCCACCCCAGCCCCAAGTGAACTCCTTCGCGAGCCTCGCAGCGGCAGCGGCAGCCAGCAGTGCGAGGGCCACTGGAGAGGGCGTCAGCGATGCGTCGGCGTCGGGGGCGGGAAAGGGGAGCCGCATCAGCGGAGGGTATCAGCGTGATCCCACCCCCGCCCCCTCGCGCCAGCTCGGCTCGGCCGTTTGATGATGATGATGATGATGATGATGATGATGATGATGATGATGATGATGATGATGATGGGAGGAGGGAGGGGGGGAGGAGGGGGAGGAGGTGAGGAACGCGGGGCGCCGTCTCTTCAAAACGAGGACCCAACACCACAGGATGGTTGGGAAAAAAAGGGTGCACCCCGCGTGGGTTGGGGGGGGGGCCCTGGTCCGTCCAGTCCCTCTCCCCGCCCCGCTCTCTCTCTCTCTCTCTCTCTCCTCCATTCCCCCGAGGTTCGAGGATAGGGGCCTTCGCCCGCGGCATTTCGGATACGCGAGGCGGGAGTCAATGAAGTCGCGCACTCGCGCGTTTACGCGCGGCCTCATCTCCTTGTCGCGCCGCATCTCGTACGGTCATACACACGCAGCTAGCATTAAGTCGGGCCTGTCCCTCTACAGGAGGAATATTCGAAAATAGTCAAACCAGAGTCTGGGACGATTCTTCTACTATTTATATTTATTGTTGGGAGTATTATTTGGGCTATTTGTTTTTCTTCGTCCAGAATCCCCCTGAAGGGGGACATGCCCGACCTAAAGCTAGCATTTACTGTCGAGAACTCATCCGCATACACATGCGAGCCCCAGACATAATCACAAAGGGCTTGAGATCGGCCCGAAGGCCTTCGGTGCCCTGACCGCAATTTCACCGCGCCGTTTTGAGACCTTGGAAGTCCGAATCGCCAGCGACATCTTCAAAGAACGACTCGAATCGCGCAGTCACCCCGAATCCCCACTGACTCATCGCACGACGCTGCCACCGTCGTGGCCGCCGCCGGTCTTCGCTGGTCGTCGGAGACTGTCGGCGGCCTCCGGCGGCCTCCGGCGGCCATCGCCGGCCGTCCGCGGTGATCGGCGGCCGCTGGCGGCTTTCGACGGCCGTCGGCGGCCGTCTGCGGCCCGTCGGCGAGTCGGCGGCCGTCGGCGGCATTCGGCGGTCTCCCGCTGGCCAGATCCGGGCAGCCGCCGCGGAGGGCGCGAGGGGCGGTTCTGTTGCGTGTTCGGCCCTTGGAGGCCTCGGGAACTGAGCGGCCACGTCGGGAGGGGGCAGGTTCAGGTCGGGGGCGCATCAACCCCGAATTGCCCGTTGAGCGCCGATGGGGGCCCGATGACCCCCGATGAACGCTCGGAATGCGCAATGGGGAAGCCGATCGCCGAGCTATCGGCGATGCTTCGCCGATTTCGGGTCGATGCTTTTCGCCCTGAGCCCGTCCCCCCCCGAATTCCCCCTCAAGGCTCCTTCTGGGCCCCAAGCCCGTCAAGAAACGGCTCGGGCTGGGCCCACATCGATTCGACCGATCCGAGTCGATTTCGACTGCGGCCAGCTCAGTCCGATTCGGTTCCGATGTTCTCCGACACTCCGCTGCGACACGATGCTTGCACGGCGGTATTGTGCACCTTGGCGCGGCTGATCTGACGCACGTTCCGACTTGGTCCGTTTTTCCAGATTCGACGCGAGTTGACATTGCAGCCTCCAGGGCACGGTGGCCCGCACCGAGGGCGTGGGTGGGGGCAGGGGGGGTCAGAGAAGAGGATATGAAACCGAGGAGGATGACACAGGAGGGCAATGAGGATACAGGAGGAGGACCAAGGAGGAGGAGGAGGAGGAGGAGGAGGAGGATACATCAGGCACATCGAAAGGGGAATGGGCCTGCCAGAGGGTGCCCTGAGGGTGTTGTTATCATCCCCCTGCGGCCCCCGGACGAACAGAACCCAGGGTGTTTGTGGATCGGAGGCAATTGTGTTCCTCGAGTGTTACATATCGAGGTGCTGTGGTACAGCACCGCTGTACCCGCTGTAACGGTGGATGGGGGGAGAGAGGAGGTTTGGTGTGTGGTCTTTAGGCTCTCGAGGTGTCAAATAATATGTTACGTTGTCGCCTGATACTCGTTTTTTAATCAGCGGTGGGACGTTCTGTTTTCGCTCCACTGTCGTCGCTTGTTCGTTCTGGTTTCGTTTCAGTCTCGTTCGGCTTTCGTATCAATGTCTGTTTAGTGTTGCCCCAGGGCGAAACGTACCAGAACGAAACTGGAACGAACCTGGAACGAAAATCAGGAGCAAGTGCGTCATTGAAGGGTTCGTGACCTTGCATGTGACGGAAGAGGATGAGAAGGACGGAAGGGAATACAGGAGAAGGCGGTAGAGGGTAGAAGACGGGAAGGAGGGTGCAGGAGGTGGCCAGGGGAAGGAGAAGGAGGACACGGGATGAAGAGGAGGACGAGGAGGACAGAGGAGGTTGAAGGGGAGGACAGAGGAGAAGGATTGATGAGGATAGAGGAGGAGGAGGAGGAGGAGGAGGAGGAGGAGGAGGAGGAGGAGGAGGAGGAGGAGGAGGAGGAGGAGGGGGAGGAGGAGGAGGAGGAGGAGGAGGAGGAGGAGGAACTGAGGAGGAGGAGGAGGAACTGAGGAGGAGGAGGAGGAGGAGGAGGAGGCAGGACAGAGGGCACGGGAACAAGCGGCAGGGCCCAGGTTCTCTCGCGCAAGCGGGAGCTGGGCCCCACGGAGCTGCTCTACTGCCTCAGCGCCTTCGCCACCGACCTGTCGCGGTGGCGGCCGGGCGCCAGGGACCTGCCCGGCCGAGCCCGAGGGCGGCGGCTCACGTCGACGACGACGACGACGACGACGACGACGACGACGACGACGACGTGGCAATGACGGCGGCTCGAAGAAAACACAAACATTTTCGGAGCACCGCGCGGACCTCCACGAGGTTATGTTTTTCTCTTCTGCTCGATGGTCTGCGGCGGCGCCGGGGGCGCCGGCCAGCAGCGACGACGAGCGTCGGCGCAGGTGGCGCCAGCGAAGCTAACTCCCCCCCCTCCTCCTGTTCCACGACAGCGGAGCGTGGCCTGTGTGTGGTCCAGACGCGAAAACAGGGGCCGCTTTGGGCTCAGGGAAGGGCCCGGGCTCCTGGGCCGTTCCTTGAGGTCCCAAGTCGGGACCCTAGTCTCAGATTCCTGACCAGGGCTCGTCGTGGCAGGAGAGGCCCTTTCATTCCTGACTCGGCGCCAGCCACTCTTGGCAGCACGATGGCTGTGCTGGTCCCCTTTCTCTTGTGGCAGCACCCCTCCGCTCACCCACCGGCCCCCCAAATGTTGTCCGACACGGCTTTTGTCGCGGCGCCGGCGGTCGCTCAGCACCCAGCCTGCAGGCCGCGGGCAAGACTCTGGGAGCACATTCCGGCGGCCGCTCAGCACGGTCAGAGAGGCAAGTGCCTTCCGCACACACTTTGCCAGGCGAAGCGACTGCGTTGGCGGAAAGAGCAGGTGCAGGGCACACAGGTGCGAATGAGGCCGCAAGGCACGTGGGGACGAGGGGGGAGGCCCGGCAAACACTTTTTCCGTCAGCGGCGCAGCGACGAGCGCCGCTCCAGCGTGAAGCTGGATAGGGGCACCAACTGGCGAAGTGGCCGGCGAGCGAAGAGGGAGGGGGGGACGGCCGAGAGGAAGAGAGGACGCTCAGACGCCGAAGAGTTCGACAACACTCAGGAGGGGAAAAAACACAGAAATAATTAGTCGTCGATCCCCCAGAAAGTATGGGAAAAGATGGGAAGTGGAGGGGGGGAAGACAAAAACCCAGAAAATATGGGAAAAGATGGGGAATCCTGCTGTTTGTGTCTATCTATTTTTGTGTCCCAGGGCCCCTTCACACACACACACACACACACACACACACGCACACACACACACACTCACACACACAGGATTCCCGCGGAGCTCGGCAGGCTCCGGCCGGGCGGCGGGCCGCGCCGTCGCCCCGAGCCTGCGCGCCCTGCGGACAGAGGCCGAGGCGGCGGTGGCCCGCGCGGCCGCCCAGACCGCCCTGGTGGCCCTGGGCGCGAGGCCCCTTTCGAGTGATTTTCTTTTAAAACCAAACATATGTATATATATATATATATATATACATATGTATAGATAGCGTTAAACACACCACAACAAGAGCAGCAGCAACCCATGTTATAGTTATATATAAATATGTGTGTATAAACATGTATAGATATGTACACAAAGCGACGGGAGGTTTTTCGCTATTGTCGGCCTCAGGGGGGCCTTACCAGGCCTCGGGGCCGTCACGGAACGGCTCAGGATGAGAATAGCCAGTCCTGGGGAGTGGGTCTGGACCTCTGGGCCCAGACCCCCGACTTCACGATTCTGCTCATGACCCGATCGCCAGAGGTGATCGTTTTTCATTGTGAGTCGTTTCTGGACTGTCCCAAGGCCCGGTAAGGGCCCCCAGAGGCCGAAACTGGAGCAACACTTGCCGCTGTGGTTTTTTCATGGCTCGAGGGGGGGTCTTCGGCACGGTGGGGGTGGCGTCCTGCAAAAATCATGACGTCGGGGGTCTAGGTCAGTGCAGGCCGGTGCGCCGCGGTGAGCGGGCGGGCTCACGGGGCATTCGCGGGCAGGCGGGGCACCGGCGCGCGAGGCGTGGGCGAGGGAGCGAGGGAGAGGGAGGAGGGGGAGGGAGAGAGGGAGGGAGGCGGCGAGGGAGGGGGGGAGCGAGGGAGGGAGCAAGGGCCAGGGGGAGAGAGAGGGAGGGAGGGAGGGAGGGGGAGGGAGGGGGAGGGAGGGAGAGAGTGAGGTCGAGGGCGGGCGAGAGGGAGCGACGGAGAGGGAGGAGCGGGCGGAGCAGGAGGAGGGTTGCTGCGGTCCTGGAGGCCAGCCCTGGTCCTGATCAGGGCCAGGTTGAGCACCTTGACCGGTCGGGGCCGATCGTCAGTATCGTTTGACCGACCCCCATCCCCATCATCGTCTCTTTCGAGACCCCCACCAAATTACCACCCCAGTTGGGGATGCACCCCTCGAAACCCGAAGGGAACGGCCCATATCCCCATCTAGGGGGGTAAATCTAAATCGGCCAGTGGGGCCTAGGCCATGCCGCTGGGGATGGGGGTCGGATAAACGATGCTCAGATCGATGAGTGTGTTTTGGCTTCCCCTGGGGTTGAGACCTCCATCGACGGATACGTGGTCCACCCCGCTGTCCCCTCCTGTCGGAGGTTGATAGACCTCCTACCCTGACACGTCAATTAGCGAATGGGCCGTTTTCGGTTCGCGAGAGGGCGTCGTGGCCGTCATTTCTGCGGGTCCAGGTCCGTCGGTTTCGGTCCTAGGCCGTTTTCACTAAAGGGTAGTTTATTAAGATGAGGTTTGTCCACCGCCGATTGACCGCTCGCGGCCGATCGATCAGTGTGTTTTGGCTTCCCCTGGGGTTGAGACCTCCATCGACGGATACGTGTCCACCCCGCTGTCCCCTCCTGGCCAGAGGGGGCAGGGTGCGCTGGTGGGATTGCCGCGCATGGGGATCTGAAGCGGGCCATGCGAGGCGTCTCTTTTCCGCGCCCTGCAAGACCATCGCGTCTGAGCGCCGATGGCTTCTCGCGCGCTCCGAAGCACTCCGTTCCGGACTTGGGGAACGTGCAGGGGCGGGGGCCCGATTTGGGGGAGCCTCGTTCCCCCCCGCTCCCCTCGGTGGGAGCGTCTTTCGAGAGGGGGAGTGAGCCCCCGCCTTCTAGGATTCTACCCGCCCCCTGCCTTCTAGACGTTTACCAGCGCCCCTCGGCGCCCAACGTGTCCGTGCGAGTTGTGCCCATGCTTGTTTCTGGGCAGGTGACGAACCAGCCCCATTCTTCAAGGCTGCGCTACACTTGCGCACGGAGCCACCAGTGATGTCAGATCGGGGCACGGCCGCGGGCAGTAAGCAGGTCACTGGAGGCAGATACATCGCCTCACTAATATGCGAGACTGGCGCACACCCGCACGCACACACACACACACACACACACACACACACATAGACACACACACACACACACACCCGAACACACGCACGCACAGACACTCACACACAGAAACACACACAGACACACACACACAGACACACACACACACAAACACGCACACGCACAGACACACACACACAGACACACACACACACACACACACACACACACACACACACACGCACACATACACGAAAGCAAAGCCCATCAGGTCATGCCAATGGGATACAGGACGGAGGAGCAAAAGAGAGTCCTTGGACATAGGCAGGCGGATGCCATTGCCAAGGAATCTGCCGACATGTCATGTCAGATGGCGCTGGAGAGGAGAAGCTGGCCACAAACTACGGCCCTATGCTACCTATGTCTCTTGTTTTTTGTTATGTCCCTGGAGCAACGCGTCTGATGTGTGTTGGGTGAGCTCCCGCGGCCCCAGGGCCCCCAGAGGCTCAGCCAGAGGCAGCATCCGTCGGAGCGGAACCCTTGTGTTAAGTCGGGCGTGTCCCCCAATAGGGAGATGTTCGATGAACAATAAGGATATTCAGAACATGATACCGGAGAAAAACCCCAATGAGGGCTATAGGGCTATAGAACTTAGGGCTATAGGGCACCCCCTGGCACCCCCAGGCACCCCCGGGCACGCCCGAGCAACCGGGCACCCGGACACCCCCGGGCACCCCTGGGCACCCCATATGGGCCCCGGGGCCCCCGGGCACCCCCGGGCACCCGGGCACCCGGTAACCTAACCATATGAATCCGCTAGGACCCAGCTAACCTAACCTTGCCTCGAGGCAAGCTCTGATTAGGGAATAAGCAAAAATGGTCAATGATACCGGAGAAAAACCCAATCTGATTTTTGTTGGGGCAATGGGGTTATATGGGCTATATGTTTATATGGGGTATAATGATATAGGGCTATTGGGCTATAGGGGCTATCGGACCTTAGGGCTATAGGGCTATAGGGCTATAGAGCTATAGTGCTATAGGGCTATAGGGCTATAGAGCTATAGGGCTCTAGGGCTCAGGGCTATAGGGCCATAGTGTTATAGGGCTATAGGGCTATAGGGCTATAAGGCTAGGGCTATAGGGCTATTGGGCCATATGGGCTATATGGGCTATTGGGCAATTGGGCTATTGGGCTATAGGGCTATAGAGCTATACGGCTATAGGGCTATATGGATATAGGGTACCTGGGAGCCCCCGGGCACCTCCGGGCACCCCCGAGCACCCGGGCACCCCGGCACCCACGGGCACCTCCGAGCATCCGGCCACCCGGCCACCGGCCACCGAAATCTTGGGGCACCGGGTACCCACGGGCACCCGGGCACCCGGGCACCCAGCCGCCGGCCACCAAATCGGCGCCGCACCTCACCTAACCATATGAATCCGCTAGGACCCCTACAGAGGCAAGCTCTGATTGGGGAACAAATATTCAAAAAATAGTCCCCATACTATTTTTAACGATGTTGGAATGATACCGGAGAACAACCCCGATCATGATATTTTTAGGGCTGTAAGGCTATGGGGCTATACGGTTATATGACCATAGGGCTAGGGCTATAGGACTATATGGCTATAGGGCTATGGGAACATAGGGCTATAGGGCTACAAGGCAATAAGGCTATAGGCCTATAGGCCTATAAGGGCTATAGTGCGATTGGGTTATAGGGCATAAGGAATATAGGGCTATAGGGCTATAGGGCTATTAGGGCTATAGGGCTATAGGGCTATAGGGCTATAGGGCTATAGGTCTATAGGTCTATAGGGATATCGGGCTATAGAGCTATATATGGGTTCTAGGGCGATAGAGCACCCAAGCACCCCGGGGCACCCGGGCACCCCGGGGCACATCCGGGCACCCCTGGGCACCTCCGGGCACCCCTGCATTGGCACCCGGGCACCCCCAGGTACCCCTGGGCACCCGGGCACCCGGGCGTGCGGCGAAAATCGGCGGCAAACCTAATTTAACCATATGAATCCGCTAGGACCATTACAGAGGCAAGCTCTGATTGGGCCTGTAGAGGGACACGCCCGACTGTCCGACTTAACCCTTTGTGTCTGGATGTTGAAGCGCTGGCGGTGCACAGGGCGGCAGAGCCGTCGCGAAGCTCTCCTCTTGCCGCAGAGAGGGCCCTGCGCACCCCTGTCCAGATGTTTGCCCTCTCTGCTCGCTCTCTCTCTTGACGGAGAGCCGCCAGAGCCAGCTCGTGCTCTGTGGGCTGGGCGACATCGCGCGACTGGAGCAGAAGGGACTATTTTTGTTAAATCGGGGCCGTCTCTCTACAGGAAGGAGATTCAAAAATAGTCAAAAAGGGATTATGTTTAAACTGTGTTCGAGCATGTTGGGAATCTGTTTTGAGTATCCCATCTCGAGTTTAGCCTTTCTGGGTCCAACGCCACGTGACGGCTTGGTCACCTTGTGGAGGGGTGCGCGACCCTTGAGCACGTCAAGCTCCGTATGCTTCGTAACTGCAAGCTCCCGTGCCCCAGAGGAGTTCGGTTCTCGCAGCCCTAGCGGGCAATTTCGGGCCAAACGACCTTGGAACATTTCCAGGGCTCCTGACGTGTTTGGTTGTTTATGCTTTTCTGGGTTGAGCTTCCCGCCGTCACCGCCCACCTGCTGCGGTTGGCCGTTGACGGAAATGTCCCTAGAATTGTTTGTTCGAGTTATACCCCGCACAGGTGGGGAAAGGTTCCGTTCAGCGAATAATTCTTTGTTATGGAGTTGTATGTACGTATGTATGTGAGAAGGGGGAGGAGGAGGAGGAGGAGGAGGAGGAGGAGGAAGAGGAGGAGGAGGACGACAAGTGTAAACCCAAGAGTCATCAACGATGTTGGAATGTACCTTCCCTCCAAGCTCCCTCTTCATAGGCTCCTACAACGGTTCATTTCCATTGAGGAAACTGCCTCGTTGCAGGACATCCGTTTGAAGAGCCTGAAGCGTGCCAAAACATGGTTCTCTAGATTTCAACGGCACGTAGCAACCTGACTGCTGCGTCTTGACGATCTGGAATCATGCCAGAACGCCACTTTGGGGATTTCAACACCGCGAATCAACAGAACTGTTGCGCCCGCATAGTCCTGAACCCTTCCAAAACACCACTTCTCGTATGTTGATCATGCGAATCCGTGAAACTCCAACGAATGTGCGCGGCGCTAAGGCGAGAGCCACATTTTGAAAAGGAGCCGCCCTCAAGCTGCCAAACTCTTGCAAGTTTTTAAAACGAATGTGCGCGGCGCTCATGTGAGAGGCACATGTTGAAAACGACCTGCCCTCAATCCGTGAAACTCTTGCAATTTGCGCGGCGCTAAGACGAGAGCCACAGTTTGAAAACGACCCGTCCTCAGTTCGCGAAATTCTTGCCGTGTTGAAAACGAATGTGCGCGGCGCTCAGGCGAGAGGCACATGTTGAAAACGACCTGCCCTCAATCCGTGAAGCTCTTGCAAATTCAGAAAGCGAATGTGCGCGGCGCTAAGGCGAGAGCCACATTTTGAAAACGACCCGCCCTCAATCCGTGAAACTCTTGCAAGGTTTGAAAACGGATGTGCGCGGCGCTAAGGCGAGAGCCACATTTTGAAAGCGACCCGCCCTCCAACCGTGAAATCGCGATCACTTTAAAAGTTTCAGAGTCATAAACGGTGAGGAAGTCTCAGGCAAAACGCCTGGCCCGCCCAACAAATTGGCCTCGGGTGCGACAGGGAGAAAGATGGAACGAAGGCAGAGGAGAAGGAGGAGGAGGAGGAGGGGGAGGAGGAGGAGGACGAGGACGAGGACGAGGAAGAGGAGGAACAGGAGGAGGAGGAGGAGGAGGGGGCGGAGGAGGAGGAGGAGGAGGAGGAGGAGGAGGAGCGCTGGGGAGGCGGAGGAGGAGGATGGAAGCACGACGACGACGACGACGATTGCGGGCCCGTTTCTCCGCCTCAGCCCAGCAGCGAGGACGCCCCTCACTGGAGGGTAGCCCAGGCTCTCTTCCTCGAGGCGGGACCCCCGAACGCCTCTCCGCAGCTCGGCAGTCTGTCTCGCGGGTGGCGGGGGGCGGATCTCCAGCGCGGGGGTGGGCATCTCCAAGCCCCCAGCCATGCTCGAGCCACGACAAGGCACGACGGGAGCTAGAAAGGGTTCCTTCGAAAGGGCTCCTTGGTCAGATTCCTCGTGAGGGTTCCCTTTTGTAGAGGTTCCCTATGTGGAAACTGCGTCCTCGTGTTCGGCCATCGTGGGCCTCCAGCGGGCCCTGGGGCCACATGGAGAAGCTGGGGGCGGACAGCGGCCCGGGGGAGAGGGCAGGGACTCCCCGAGACCCTTGATGGAACAAATCAAAGCATCGCAGGCTTCGGTCTCGAGGCTCGAGGTTTTCAGACAATGTCGTCGGTTCCTGGCGATCGTTGTCTTAGTCACTGTTCTGCCGATCAGCGCGGGCCCTCGCACCCCCCCTGCCCTCCCATGGAGTGGATTTGGGCTGTTTCGGGCGCCTGTTTCACGCAGGGGGAGTCTCCCCCATAGGACGCACTGCTGCAAACAGCCGCAGTGAGCACAGCTCCGGAGCCAGACCCCCCCTTCTCCCCCCTTCCGCCCAATGCCGAAACGCTGAGTGAGAGATCGTTCGCCTGGAGATCTTCAGCCTCATGAAATCTCGGGGCCCGCGCAGATCTCGTTGGTGCGACAGCGGCCCCCCCCCCACCCAGGGGGCGAAGCGAGGAGGAGGTGGTGGAGGAGGAGGAGGTGGTGGAGGAGGAGGAGGGCGCTGAGAAGAGGAGAGGAGGAGGAGGGGGAGGGAGGAGGAGGAGCGAGGAGGAGGAGGAGGAGGAGGAGGAGGATGAGGAGGAGGGCGCTAAGAAGGAGGAGGGAGGAGGGAGGGAGGAGGAGGAGGAGGAGAGGAGGAGAGGAGGAGGAGGAGGGGGGGGGGAGGAGGGGAGGGGGAGGGGGAGGAAGGGGAGGAGGAGGAGGGGAGGAGGAGGAGGAGGAGGAGGAGGAGGAGGAGGAGGAGGAGGAGGAGGAGGAGGAGGAGGAGGAGGAGGAGGGAGCTGCGCCTCGCCGAGAGCGCTCCTGGGGTGGCCGGAGCGTCCCGGGCGGGCCGCCACTTAAGTGGTGGCCAGAAGGCCGCCGAGCGTCCGAGGCCTCCGCCGTTGAGCAGGGTCGAGTCGGGCACGTGCCTCTGCAGGGGGGAGCACAGTTGTCAAACTACCCACCAAACCACCCCAACCCAACCGGAAGGCCTCAATTTGCCCTCCACTTCCAGGGGGGTTGGGTCGGAGTGGGGGCGCTTACCAAGAAACCATGTACTGTTCGTAAGGGTACCCTGGGCTTCTTGGAGGTTGATAGGCCTCCTACCCTGGCACGTCGATTAGTGAGTTGGCCGTTTTCGGTTCGCGAAAGGGCGTCGCAGCCGTCATTTCTGCGGGTCCATGTCCGTCGGTTTCTGTCCCAGGCGGTTTTCACTAAAGCTTGGTGTGCTAAAGGGAGGTTTGTCAATCGCAGAGTTTCTTCGCTCCGAGCGCTGCGCGGTGACCTCCCGCGGCCGTCAAAGGAGCTGCTGCGTTCAGGGTACTGCGTGTTCTCCCTCAGGTGCAACTCGAGCGCGGGTTTTCAGGGTTGGGCTTCTTTCGAGGGTTTCTTGCGACCGCGCCCGCACTGTATTAAGAAATAGTCGAATCGTCTGGGGGCGATTGTTTGATTACGTTTTGACCATTTTCGGGTATTTGTTCACTATTTGTCATTTGTTCCCCAGAATCCGCCTGTAGGGCGACATGCCCGACCGAAGAGTAGGGCTGGGGGGTCTGGTCTGCAGAGTACCCCAAGCGGACTTCAAGGGGCGCAACCAGCCTGTTCGGTCAAGCTGTAATTGATGCACCACACCAGGCGTCAAGCCAAAACACTGGACATAGGCGAATGGTTGGACTCCGCACAGCTTCGTCGGCTTAACCGGCGAGGCGATGAACCACCTTTTTATGATGACCCCGCTCCGCGCGCTTTTTCTCAAGCAGAGCGGGTGCCCTTCGCCGTGTTCGGCCTCCAGTACCCCGGCGGACCGCCCACAAGGCGGCTCGGGATGAGACGCCTGCCCCATGGGAAGGGGGGTGGGGACCTCTGGGCTCTGGGAGGGCCCGTGCCGAAACAGTCGTGGCAGGGGTGGACCCGAACGGTGCTGTGGCGATTTCGTGGGCCGTCGTCGTTTCGAGGTCGTCTTGAAACGAAGAAGGAAAAACGCCATAAACATAAACTTTCGACGCTCCGCGCGAATCTCTTGAATCCGCGCTGGGCCCCCCCGGCGGCGCCTCCGGCGCCGCCCCTGGCGCTCTCCGCGCGCCAGGGAGGGGCTTCCAGCGCAGATCCAAGAAATCCTCGCGGAGCGCCGAAAGTGTAGGTTTATCGTATTCTTCTTATTCTATTGAGAAGCAAAGGCGGATTTTAGGACAACGCGAGGGAGCACGAGGACGAAGCGTGAGCGAAGCACCTTGTGCAGGTCGAGCCCTGAGCTGTGCGGGCGGCGAGCTCGCGGGGCGAGCTCGAGCCCGCTCGCCCCAACCGGGCTTCGAGGCTCGAGGACGTTTCTCTGGGGGCCGCGTGGAGGCGTCCTCGTCGCCACGAGACTCTGGTCGGGATGCACCCCGGGAGCAGGAGGAGGAGGAGGAGGAGGAGCAGGAGCAGGAGGAGGAGGAGGAGGAGGGGGAGGAGGAAGCGGAGGGGGAGCAGGAGGAGGAGGAGGAGGAGGAGGAGGAGGAGGGAGGAGGCGGAGGGGGAGCAGGAGGGGAGCAGGAGCAGGAGGAGGAGGAGGAGGAAGAGGAGGAGGGGGAGGAGGAGGAGGGGGAGGAAGAGGAGGAGGAGGAGGAGGAGGAGGAGGGCGTGGAGGAGGAAGGAGGAGGAGGAGGAGGAGGACCTTCTCATCCTCCCTTCTCCCCCGTCCTACATATAGTAGCGGCGGGCAGAATTTGCCCACCAAAGAGGAGAAGGTGGAGGGCGAGGAGCAGTAACGCAGAGGCAGCACATGGCTGCCCCCCCGGGTTGTGAAGCTCGGATTCAAGATCGACTCCGAGGTCCTCAATTATTGGCGTGGCCCACAGATCACCTTCAGAAGACGATACGATTGCAGTCGAGTGTGTTCACGCGCGTTCAGCCTTCATCACGCCGCAGCCCAGCGTAGTTTGCAAGCAGCCCGTGGCAGTGTTGTCAGCTCCTACGCACCTCCTCTTTCCCCTTCCCCGTCCTGCTCGTCGTCGTCGTCCTCCTCTCTGTGAGTAGCAAGTCTTGACGCTTCGCGTATCCTCACCAGCCCATTCGGGCACGATCGGATGCTTTCGTAAGGCCTCTTGGAGGCTATCTTGAGCCATGCTCGGCTAGAGGCTGCCGGAGGCTATCCTGAGCCATACACAGCTATTTGGGGCCATCTTGAGGTTGTCTTGAGGCCTTTTGGGAGGTCTGTCAGAGGCTATCTTGAGCCATGCTCGACCTCCTGGGACCATCTTGGGGGTAGGAGGAAGCAGAGGAGGAGGAGGAGGAGGAGGAGGAGGAGGAGGAGGAGGAGGGGGAGGAGGAGGAGGAGCTGTCTTCCCCGTGCCCAGGTCAGCGAGCCCTTGTGTCCTGGGGTGTGCGGGTGCTGGCTAACCTGGCACGGGAAAGATACCAAGTCAATCACACGTGGCACACTCTGGATCAGCCCTGGAGGACCGCTCGCCTTGTGAGGGCAGGCGAGGTCTCTTCCTCCCGTGCTCACCTTTTAGTGGTGTCTGACCCTGTCGGGTAGCCCGTCGTGCCATCCGCCGAGGGCTGTTGCATATGGCCAACGTAACTTGTCCGCAGGGCTGCATCGAGGAGGGAAAAAAAGAGAGAAGGAGGATGAGGCGGAAGAGGAGGAGGAGGTGGAGGAATGCAGCACGAGGGCGACGAGGAGGAGGAAGGAGGATGCAGGAAAGGAGGAGGGAAGGAACGGACGATGACAAGGAGGATGAGAAGTCGGGCTTTGGAGATATGCTGTTGTGAGAGATTCTTGGAGGACGGTCAAAGCCATCGTAGGGGCTCTCTTGGGGTCCCCGTCGGGCTTCTTGGGGCCTTCTTGGGGCTCATGTTGGGAACCGTTGGGCCCTCTAGGGGCCACTGGAGGGGTCTGGGAGGCCTATTGGGCCCCAAGGCTCAAACAGAGGGGGGGTTAACCAATTCGGGTCCCCCCTCGGATACTCGAGCATTGCGTCTTAATTCCCTCTTGGGCCTCCCTTGGAGCGTTCTTGGGGCCCTCTTGGGCCCCGTCTGGGACTCTCTTGGGCCGTCTTGGGGCCTCTCCAGGCCTCAGAAAGTAAATCGGAAACGAAAAGCAAGAATGCAAAACGCATTGATTGGTTTTGGTTCTGAAGTATGCGAACCTCGTGGCGGGTGCCTCGGAAGGCTTGAAAGGCACATGACACCGTCTTGGGGCTGCCTTGGGGCCTCTTAGAGGTATGTAGGATGCCAGATTGGACCACCTTCGGCTATCTTGAGCTATCTTGGAGGCCGTCTTGGACTGCCGAGGGCGTCCCTCTTGGAGCCATCTTGGGCCCATCTTTAAACTCTACCTACCCGCCCCTCCCCCCCCGAGGCCCAGGGGACGGGGGTAGGGGGGAGGCGCCGGGGCCACCCATTCGCCCGCAAGCCGCTCCGCTCCCTCCCACTGGCCCTCCCAACGCACGAGCAACACCTGAGGGAGTCTCAGAACATTGCCGGGGAGTGCCGTGCACGCCGTGCGCGCCACGGGTTCCAGGTGCGCCGGGCACCCTGGAGGCCTGGAGGCCCAAGCGAGCCGCGCGCGCGCGCCGGGTGCGGCACGCGCTCCACGTTCAAACCACATGCCGGCACCCCCGCCGCCCCTGTCTAAAAAAGCCAGTGCAAAGCTGGTCGCGGGGCGCCCGCGCCTGCTCCAGGGTGGGGGACGCATGCCCTTCGAAACCCGAGGGACAGAGCCCATCGCCCCATCTAGGGGGGGCAAATCGGCCAGTGGGACACAGGCCACGCCACACTGGGGGGATAGGGATCGGTGAAACGGTGCTCGGACTTCTGGAGAGAAATCCGTGGGGGTGTGGCTGTACGTTGTCAGGTGGGGGTCTCCGCTCGAACGGGAGCCCCCCATCGAGGTCCGACAGCCCGCACCCACACCTACAGCGCCTCAACCTGCGCGCCCTTCCCTACGCCTCATCCCTATAGGCTTGAGTGTGTGTGTGTGTGGGTGTGTGTGGGTGTGTGGGTGTGTGGGTGTGTGGGTGTGTGGGTGTGTGGGTGTGTGGGTGTGTGGGTGTGTGGGTGTGTTGTGTGTGGGGGTGGGGGTGGGGGGTGGGGTGGGGGTGGGGGTGGGTGGGTGGGTGGGTGGGTGTGTGTGTGTGTGAGTGTGTGTTTTTGTGTGTGTGTGTGTTTTTGTGTGTGTGTGTGTGTGTTTGTGTGTGTGTTTGTTTTCAAGGGAGTAGTTATACAAATCCATGCACCAACATGGGCGACGCAAGAAAGCGGGGTCGTCTTCAACGACATTGGCTCGTTAGGTCGCGCCCACGCGCCCTCGTTTGCAATGCAGCATTCCGCGACGGCGGCCCGCATAAGGCACCGCGTAAGATCGCTGTGTCATCCCTCGTGAGACCCTCTTCTTTTCGTCGCTTACATGGTTTTTCCAAAGTTGATTGGACCCCGCACGAACGAACCCCCCTGGCGAAAGGGCGCGCAGAACATCATTACTCGCGCGCCCCCACCTCAGGGCGTCGTGGGCGCCACTTTCGCCTGCCTGCTGGGAGCCGCTGGTTCTATCTCTCATGGCATCCCTGCGTATGTTGCTTCTGGTTCTGACGGAACTGCCTGGCGCGCTGGCACGTGCGGCCGTGCCGGTGAAGGGAAGTCTTCGGCCCCTGAGCTCGGTCGGGCGTCGAGAAATGTGGGTGCGATAAATATAGGTGTGAAGAAATGTGTCCTTTTTGTGCGCCAAAGGGGCCACAAAGGAGCCCCAAAGCGTCATGAAAGGTGAACGCAAGACTGCTCTGACTGATTCCCCTGTGATGTTGAATTGCTAGGAAGCTTCAAGCGAGAAGCAGCAGCAATAATGCCTTGAAACGCCCCCTTGTGGTGCTAAATTGCGAAAAAGTCTCAAGCGAAAAGGCCGTTCCGGCATCCGCGAGTAGTAGCAATTTGGCTCTGAAGCACCCCCTTGCTTTAGTAATTTGCGAGGCAGCCTCAGGCGAAACGGCCGTTCTGGCATCCGCAAGTATCTGCAAGACTGCTCTGAAGGACCCCTGTGGTGCTAAATTGCGAGGACGTCTCAAGCAAGAGCGCCTGAGGTTCGGGCCCTCTCTGGCCAGGGCCTCTCGGAGTTGAGTAAACGGTCAGGAAGCATCGCACGGGAGCGTTGTTGTTGTTGTTGTTGGTGGTGGTGGTGGTGGTGGTGCTGGTGTTGTTGTTGTTGGTGTTGTTGTTGTTGTTGGTGTTGGTGTTGTTGTTGTTGTTGTTGTTGTTGTTGTTGTTGTTGTTGTTGAACATTATTAATTCTAAAGAATAATTATTGTTGGGACCCCTGGTGCACGGCCCCCCCGCCGCGCCTAGGCCGCAGCTACATTTTCATCATTTTTCGCGAAAGCTTCAGAAAAGTGGATGGGGTCCAGATCCGGTTGTTTTGTTGTAATCCGTTTTCCCTTGCAAAAAACACTATAAAATGACATTTCTTGTTCTAATATAATCAAATTTCAAGAATCCCTTGCAAAAAATAAGGTAAAGTGGACATTCGCGCGCGCAAGACGAAATCCTTCCAAAAGCTTAGTGTTCGGAGCGATTTTAACATAAAAACATCAAAAAACCAATGGTTTTTCAACAAAAAAATGTCAAAATCTCATCCCGCGCGCTCTTGCGGATTCGTAGGAAACCCAACACTTTTTAAACATTTCTGTCAAACGGGCTTTTGCGAGCAACTTTTTCGAACTTCTGCGACAACGGTTGCGCACCTGCCAGGGCCATCATCCCTGTCAAATAATACCATGCGGGACACATTCGTTTTTTCTTCGCGCGCGCACGCCGAAATCTCCAAAAACCATTGGGTTCTTAAGAATTTTAGCACCGCGCATCATAAAATCACACGAATCGCACCGTAGGTCCTCGAAAAACACCTGCACGACTTTTCAAAATTTCTACCCGCGCGCGCTGTCCTAACAACTTCTGTGGGTGTGTACTCCACGCCAGTGTAGTAGCCACGGTCGTCCGCAGGCCACGAAGTGAAGTGTCCGAACGTCATAGGGCGGGAAGCTGGGTGTGGGTGGTGGCGAAGAGTCGTGTGGATATTTGGTAGAGCTTGAACCGGCCCCCCCACAAAGTGGGGGTATTGGCTGGCGTCGCATGAAAACCCTGGCACTGGTGAAAACACTGAGCGTTCGGGTAAAGTGATTGTTGTTGTTGTTGTTGTTTGTGGTGTTGGTGTTGTTGTTGTTGTTGATGAGGTTGGTGTGGTTGTTCGTTGCAACCACCGTCCTGGCCCCGGTTCGTTGTTGAGGAATTTCTTCTTGGAAAGTGAAGTTGGTAGCTTTAAGGCATGAGAAGGAGCTAGTGGAGCTTAGCCCCCCCCCCGGGGCCGGGAGGGGCGTATGCACAGCGGGGCCGCACACGGGGAGTGCGACCAACAACCCTACAGGATCCCGAGGGTTGTTAGGATTATCGCCCCCGAACAGGCCACCTGGGCTGGGACGGTCGTTGGCACACGGGGAGTGCGACCACCAATCCAAGGGAATCGTAAGATCTTTTAAGGAATCGTAGGATTCCCTGGGGAATCGTAGGACTCCCTTAGGATTCCCAAGGGAATCGTGGGACTCCCTAGGGGATTCCTAGGGACTCCCTAGGGGTCCCCAAGAAAACCATAGGGATCCCTAAGGACACCTAGGGATTTCTAAGGACTCCTTAGGCAGTTCTTATTACTTCCATGGGAATGTTCGGAATCCTTAGGGGTCCCCAGGCAATCCTTCGGAATCCTTTTTGGGAATCTTAAGAATCCATTGGGAATCTTAGGGATCCTTAGGGAATCCTTGAGAATCACAAGGGAATCATTAGGGCTCCCTCGGGATTCCTTAGGAGTCCCTAGGGAATCTTCGGAATCCTGAGGGAATCCTTCGGGAATCTTAGGAATCCCGGGGGGATCCTTAGAGGTCCCTTGGGAGCGAATCGTTCCTGAAGGATCCGTAGGGAATCCTTGGTAACCCACAGGAATCATTTGGAATCTTACAAAACCCTGATGGATCCTTAGGAAACCCTTGGGAGTCCTTGGGAACCCACTCGGGAATCCTTAAGAATCCATTGGGGATCCTTCGGAATCCCTAGGGAATGTTGTCAATCCTTAGGGAATCCTTAGGAGCCCTTAGGGAAGCTTTCTATGGAACCCTAGGAAACTTCCCTGGTGCTATTAGATTGTGATTGATGACCATGATCACGACGACGATTGTTTTGTCGATGGTCACCACGACGACGATGGAAACGATGATGATGATAGTAATGAGGATGAGGATGAGGATGATGATGATCGCGATGATGGGCTGAAGACGGCCTCACAGGGGGCTCCACCGAGAGCCTTGGGTCCATGTCTGCATAACCCTGACACGTTTCGTGGCCCCACAAGGGGAACCACCGAAGGCTTCGGGGCGAGTTCGGCGCACCCCGCACACGTTTCGCGGCCCCAGATAAGAGGTTCCATCGAATGCCTCGGGCCAATGCTGGCACACGTAGTAGTAGTAGTAGTAGTAGTAGTAGTAGTAGTAGTAGTAGTAGTAGTAGTAGTAGTAGTAGTAGTAGTAGTAGTAGTAGTAGTAGTAGTAGTAGTAGTAGTAGTAGTAGTAGTAGTAGTAGTAGTAGTAGTAAGTAGTAAGTAGTAAGTAGTAAGTAGTAAGTAGTAAGTAGTAAGTAGTAAGTAGTAAGTAGTAAGTAGTAAGTAGTAAGTAGTAAGTAGTAAGTAGTAAGTAGTAAGT
>CAUYUJ010014324.1:30938-73438 GCA_963575745.1 Prorocentrum cordatum | reverse complement strand
CGAGGGCGCGGTGGTTCAATACATTGCGAGGAAGTACCACGCGAGAGAACAACCGAGGGAGGAGCATTTTAATTGAAAAGGTCACCGGGGATATCAACAATAGTTATGTTTCTTAGAAATGACAATTTGATTGTCAGTTCACGCTTGTTCGCTCTTCCCTGTTCGCGCCATCCCACGTGCATGCCCCTAACCCTCGATACCCGCCCGCTTCGTCTTCGATCGTATCCCCTTGGGGGTGTATCTTCAATACGTGCCACGCATACTTGACGCAGCCCGTACAACACAGGAAGGGAGGAGGGAAGGACAAAGGGGATAGAGCAGGAGCGATGAGCAGAGAGTGGGTCTGGAGCAGAAAAACAAGCCGCATAACCACAACGATGGATTGGGCGGGCGGACATCGACGAGCGGGGCGGGAGGGCGGGCCCGAACGGCCCGGTCGAGACCGCGGGTCGTTGAAGCGTCGGTCTTGCATGGATCGCGAGGCAGTCTCAATTGGTAGCGCGATTCTCAAGTAAATCGCCAGGAATTCCAGAGTGAGAACGCGATTCCTGAGTGTCGAGGGCGCGGCGTCTGAATACACCACGGGGAGGTACCCGCGAAAGCTCGATGCCTGGATACGTGCTGAGGCAGTCCCGCGCGAGGGCGCGATCTTGAATAAATTGTGGAAGCAGGCGTGAGACATTATTGTTGTAAACTGGTGGGGCACAATCTGAGGCTCAAGGCTCTCCTTAGTAGAAACTGTATATAAGTCCTGGGAGGGGAACTTCACTTGAAAAAGCACAATGTGCACCTGAGGGGGCACCAACAACAATTACTTGTTAGAAAGGACCGCTCCACAACAACGCAACAAGCAGAATCCGCCGGACGGAACGCCATCTCTGCCACGCACCCGCGGACAATAAGTGGCCGTTCGGCCCCCTCATTCTGATTACGACGCCAGCCCGACCGATCGACGACCGATTGATCAATCGACTACCAAGCGATTGATCGGTCGTCGACCGTTGGCCAGCGACGATCAGTCGATCTATCGACCTCGGGCCAGCGACGGCAAACCGACCGATCGACGACCGGCCCGGCGTGCCCTTGCGCAGGCCGCGCGTGCGGTGGACGACTTCAAGCCGAGGCCGCCCTCCCCAGCTGCCAGCGCCGCCTCGCTGGAGGGGGGGGGGCGGGTATCAAACTCGAGGCCACACAGGCAGGTTCGGTAGCAAATCACGGGAGAGTTGTGTACCGTCGTGATTATGTCTTTAGTGCCGATTAGCGTCGGTTAGCGTCGATTAGCGTCGATTTAGCGTCAATTAGCGTCGATTGAGCGTTGGCTAGCGTCGATTCGCAAGAGCCGACAAGATGGTATGGGAGGCTCCCATGAGTTGCCACCGAAGACACGGTCGTCTCAGATGTTTGGAGAACCGAGGTGGTCGGGGGCGGCAAAGGGGGGGGGCCAGCCACGCGCAGAGGGGGAAGGTGGAGGGCTTCATCGAAGCACCCCTGGTTCTCAGAAGGCGCGGGCCTTGCCTGTAGATGCAGGGCCAGCGCCTTCTGAGAAGCAGCCTCCTTCCAAGAAGTCCTCCCCCCTCCCTCCCGCCCCCTTGTGCGCGCGCCGCCAAGGGTCGGAGCAGATTGCCTGGAGGACCGAGACGGTCGAGGGCGGCCAAAAGAGGGGGGCGGGGGGGGGGGGGATTCGCCGGGGGGGGGGGGGGGGGACGTCCTGGCCGGAGCCGTGACGCCTGCAGGATGCCCTGGCGCCTCTTCCTTCCGGACGCCCCCCCTGGATCCCCCCCCCGAGGGCCGCGCACGTGCCCAAGGGGGCCACGATCTGCGACCCCCCCCCTTCGTGGGCGC
The DNA here is from genome assembly GCA_963575745.1 of Prorocentrum cordatum. Taxonomy (NCBI): domain Eukaryota; class Dinophyceae; order Prorocentrales; family Prorocentraceae; genus Prorocentrum; species Prorocentrum cordatum. Next base: position 71,596 of record CAUYUJ010014324.1, on the reverse strand, counting down.
CACGGAGAGGGGAACGGATAGAGCGGGGTGCGTGCGAGGACGAGCAGCAGTTCGGGGCTGGACAGAACCCCCAATAGTGACACGTCGATTAGTGAATTGTCCGTTTTCGGTTCTCGAGAGGGCGCCGTGGCCGTCAGTCTCCAGGCTTTCGCCCGCCAGATTTGGGCCCGAGGTCGTTTTCACTAAACCACGTTTTGCGAAAGGGGGTCCTGTCCATCCCCGAGCAGTCCCATCCATTCCGAAGGGGACTCTGTCAGCGTCGCAGCGGACGTCGTCCTTTCAGTACAGACGGGCGGCTGCCCAACAGCGGCCGCTGTCGGTTTGCGACAACGGTTGTTGTTGGGCATAGTTTTGTTCCCGTACCTGTTACTGGCGTGCCAAGAATGGAGTCGGAGGATCGCGCCGCATCGCCGATGCATCGCCGATGCGGCTCGATGTGGAGTCCGAGACTTTTCCATGCCGACGTCGCCGATACGTCGGCGATGCGCTTCAATCCTCCGACCTCATCTACACACCCGGATCCCCTGCGAGTTTGGGGCGTTTTCGTTTGAAAATCGCTTGGTTCGCACAACGGTTGAGGTCGAGTCCTTTGAGATCGTAGCGTCTTGATTTTTGAGACGGGCATTTTCGCCCAGTTTCTGGCCCCCTGGACCCTCACAGTTCGATCCGCCTCGAAACATGACGCAGAATGATGAAATCCCTGGCTCTGGTCGCGATCGTTTGCGATGTTGCACTTGTTTTGCCACGGCGGGCCTCAGGGTCGTGTGAAGTTTTGTGGTCACGCGCCCCTCCTCCTTGAGTCACGAGCTGGCAACTAGCATGCATACCTGTGCGATCTCCAGAGTTCTCCCGGTCGAAGGGTTCCGACAGTCGGGCTCAGGGCAATGAATCTTTTGCACAAGGGGTCTCAACTATGCACGCAATAGTTCGTGCAATAGTTCGTGCGGGATTTTCACGTCGTAGAATATCAGCACGTGCTTGCTACGCGCCATGCGCCACAGGATGAATTATTGTTTTTGTTGGGGGCGGCCCCATTACGAAAGACTCCTTCTGCCCGGAACTCAGACAGCCCGCACCCGTAGTCCAACGGGGCCAGGACGAGGGTAAATCCGTTCCAGCGAGCGTTACGGAGCGCGCTCAGGATGCTCCAGAACGTGCGGAGAAGGCCGCGGCGCCAGATACATCCTCCAGAGCTGCCAACTCTCAGAGATTCCTGGTCCCTCTCTGCGTCAATTCTTGCTGTCGTGATCGTCGCAGTAGCCTCGGGCCGGGCGAAAGGGGGGGATTGGGAAAGGGGGGGTTACGAAATTTGCTGCATGCAGCTGGTTTCGGCCTCACCGAGGGGCCAATTCCTCGATACATGGCCGCTCCCGGCGCCGGGAGGCGCCGGGAAAAATCAGCTACGTGAGCTGATTCTCAAACCCCCCCTTTGCTATCCCCCCCTTTCGCCCGACCCGATAGCCCCAAGGAGGTTTGTTTGCGCGCCTGCCGCCATCATCAACGTCATCGGCGCCGTGCGTCCGATGGGGGCCTCGAGGGGCTCCGACCCGAGCCGATTCGACGCGGCCCCCGACCGGTTCGACGTCGATCCGACCCCGACAACATTTTCCGATCCGATTCCGATTCGATCGCTGGTTTCACCACCCACCAAACCACCCCAACCCAACCCGAAGGCCCCAATTTACCCTCGATTTCCAGTGGGGGGGGGGTCGGGAAACATAGAAAAAACACGTGTGGAACCCGTACCCCCCCCAACCCGAAATTGGGGTCTTCGGGTTGGGTTGGGGTGGTCTGGTAGGTAGTCAGATTCCGATTCGATCGCTGGTTTCCGATTTCCGAGCCGATGTGTGTTTTTCCGTCTTGGGCGCCGACTTCTGCAGATCCGGCTCGGTTTCGACTGCGATCCGGCTTCGCGATTCTCGATGCTGGCCTTTTTCCTGCAGTTTCCCCAGACCCCCCGCGCTCCTGCAGTCTGGCAGGGAGTCCAGCACGTGCTGCCTCCTGGCTCGATAGTACACGGCATAGTCATACAATTGCTGCATGTTGCCATTTATGTCTGATAGCTGCCGTGCCATGTGCTTCAGCTTCTGTAATCTGTGCGGGTCTGTGCCGATATCCTCTGCTTGCTTTCTTCCTCTCGTATTGGTGGGCACAACGGCGCCGGTCCTGCACCCTTCTGCTCCTACGCCTGGCCCGGTAGGGACCTGGTGGTGGGCAAGTGCAGTGCCTCCTGGGGGCAGGGCTGGGCCTAAACGGTGCTTCCGCCATCTCGTGGGCCGTTTTGTTTTCCTTTTCGGTTTTGCGTTCGGGGAGGAGCGAAGGCAGAACGAGGAAGGACGAAGAGCAAAACGGCGACGAGAAACGCCGTCAGGTTCAGCCCTGCCTGGGGACCCCCGAGGACCTGTGTTGGGCGCCTGTGGAAGGCCGAGGCCGTCGCCGCCGTCGCCGCCGTCGCCGGCGAGACACCTGTGGGGTGCCTGTGGCAGGTGTCGCCGCGGGGCGGCAGTCCGCCTGGTGCAGGCGACGACGACGACGACGACGACGACGACGACGACAACGACGACGATTCGCCGACGACGACGACGACGAAGACGTCGCCGTCGCCGTCCGCTCCTGCGAGGCACCTGGAGATCCTCTCCCGCGTCTGCGCGAGGCTCGCGGCGCCCGAGGAGGCGGCCGCCCCGCCGGGCCGGCGCAGCAGCGAGGCGCCCCCCGCCGCAGAGGGGGGAGGCGCCACTGGAACCGAAGGAGGAAAAGCAGCACACAGTCGGCGGCGAGCGAGGGGGGGAAACTTTCGGGTTCAAGGCTCGAGGTTCGAGGTTTTTTTGCGGACGTTTTCGTCGGTTCTCGGCGGTTTTCCAACCTCAGGATGCTTGCCAGCAGCTGCGCCTCGCCGAGGGCAGTCCGGGGGTGCCCGGATCGTCCGGAACGGCCGCCGGAGTTCCGAGTTATGATCCAAAAGCCACATTCGGCGGCGAGCGAGGGAGGGGACATGAGAAGAAGGAGGCTTTCGCAGAAGGCGGCAGGACTTCGCAGAAGCCCTCGCGCCTCCCGAGAAGTCCTCGTGCGTCTTCGGGGAAAGCTCGGGGAACTTCTCAGAAGGCCGGGGGGCTGCCGAAGCTTCTGAGAAGGCCTTCTCCTTCTCTCGGGTATGGCCAGGACCCCGGGTAAGGGGACCCGGTTTGTGATAGGGCCCCGGAGCCTTTGAATCGGCCAGAATCACTAAACCAGGTTTGCCATAGCTTGTGTGTGTTTTTCGGGTGACGGCAGTTCTGGTTAGTGGAAATGGGACGGGGGGGCGCCCCCGGTACAGATCATTAACCAGGTTCCACTAAACCCAGTTCTAACAACGCCCGATCCTCACTTCCCTCCCTCGCTCGCCGCCGATACAGTCGACCTCCATGCAGCCGGGCCGGGGTACAAGATCGAGGTCGGCTCGGGGAGGGTACCATTGGTGTTCTTCGTGGTCGTCGGGTGCTCGCGTGCGCCCCTGTGGAGGGTGCCATTGTCGGGCCGGACGAAAGGGGGGACTGGGAAAGGGGGGTTACGAAATCTGCTGCATGCAGCTGGTTTCGGCTCCACCGAGGGGCCCATTCATCGATACATGGGCGCCTCCGGCGCCGGGCGGCGCTGGGAAAATCAGCTACACGAGCTCATTCTCAACCCCCCCTTGGCTTTCCCCCTCTTTTGCCCGACCCGCGTTTTGGCCAGCAGAGGGCTTCGTGTGCTTGCAGGATGCTCTTCTGGCCTGGGTCCGGCTGTAGTAAGCATGAGCGGCTTTCCAAGGCTACTTGGCGGTCGTTGAAAGGAATGCTTGGGATGCCCAGGCCCACTCCACTCTACTTTGGGCGCCTTCCCGCTTCAAGAGTCCAGCGGTGTTCCCTCTTCCCTCTGTCTCCTCAGGGGGTGGCCGGAGACCCAATCTGCTTCCAACGTTTTCCTGGTTCATGTTTCTGCCCAGTTCTTCCGACCGGTGGGTGTCCGTGCATCCCTGCCCCTTCAGCCCATCCTTGGCCGCTTTCGCTGGCCGAGACCCGCTCGCAAATTGTCGACATGGCCTGCCGAGGCCCATGCATCCTCATCGCACCTGCTGATGATACGATCGACTGCCAGTACAAACGTTGGCGGTCCGCGCGGATGTGTTTTTTTTCAGGACTCGAGGGGGTCTGGTTCTGGCGCAGAGCCGAAGCATCCGCGCGGAGCGCCGAGAGCTTCTGATGCATACTTATGCCGGCTGCTGTTCCGCTGGCCGCCAGGGGGCGTTTGGAAGGCCACGGGCCGGGCTCGTGTCGGCTCCAGCGATCCAAGGAGGAAATAAAAATGCAGAAGCATGCATCGGCGTCACCCCAACATACTTATACTATATGTGCGTCGCCCCCCAGGGGCGACGCGAGCACCGAGAAATCTTCTAGTATATGCGTCGTGCGGGGCGCTTTCTGGCCACGCCGCTCGGGAAACGATATGCTGCAAGATCGGTATACTATATATGTTCGGGTCGGACGCGCGCCTCCAAGGAGGACCTATTACTAGTATGTCTCGGCGCGTCCCAATATATACGTTCGGAGCTCCGCGCGGATTTCTCGGATCTGTCATGGTTCCCCCATTTCGGCTCCAACGATTCGGGTGTTCCTGACAGGTGCCCCTGGCCCGGGGTGCCCCCAGCCTTTCGTTCAATTTTGGAGCCCCTGGGGCCCATCTGAGCTTCGTGAAGGGTGCGCTGGAGGCCGTGTGGGCCTCCTTGGAAATCTTGGGGGCACCTCGAGCCAGGTGCACTTTTAGCAATACCCGAGCTATCCGATTCGACTCGATTTCGGTGGCCTCCATTCCGATTCGACTTCGGATTCCGATCTGAATTCCGATTCCTCAGCGGAGGTCTCATGAAGGTTGCCAATCTGCGCCGATTCGATTTCTCCAGACTTTTGTTGCCAATATCCACCCATCCGATTCTTCATGATCGCTAATCTTAAGTCGGGCCTGTCCCTCCAGAGGAGGAACATTCAAACATAGTAAGTACATAGTCTGGGGACGATGTTATTAACTATTTTGTTTGGTATGTCTGAGCATTTTTTGGGGTTGTTTTCATTTGTCGTCCAACATCAGGCTCTGGGGGGACACGCCCGAACTAACGCTAATCTGATTCATCGATTCTGGGCTCGCATCAGCGTGCCCTCTCCCGTCAGTGAGAATCTGCTTCCATACAGCCAAGACGCTGAAATAAGGAGCAGCTTGGGCTTGTAAGGGGCGCGCTGTTCCTCAGGTCCTTCCGTGGCTATTCCTCAAGGCCTCCCTTTACGTAGGCGCTTTTGGGGCCGAAAAGGAGCCTCGTCCATCAGTTGGCGTTCATGATTTCAGCGGCCCGACCGTAGGCGTCGCCACAGGGGTCGGAGCAGGGCCGCGTGGCCGAGACGGCGGCGTGCGCCTCCCTCCAGACCTCCGGTGTGAGCCGGACAAGGGCATCGGCATGAGCCTAGTGTCTCGGGTTCGGCATCGCTCGGACATGTACATGTTTTCTTGACGAGGGTCGTTGAGGAGCCTTTTTGGGTAGTCTTGCGAACACACACACACACACATATATGTATATTTATATATATACGCACGAAGCCGAACCGTGCACGGGAAACGGACGTCCGAGCGATGGCGAGCGGGGCGCCGCGCGGGTTTCTTGGATCGGAGCTTGGCCCCCTGGACAGCGCCTCTGGTGAGACCCCTGGCGTTTTCCGAGCGCCAGGGAGCGGGATGCAGCGCCGATTCAAGGACATCTTTGCGGACCTCGGAAGCATTATGTTTATGATTTTCATTCAGCAAGTACCCATTGGTTGTTGAAAGTAGGTAGTCGTTGAATCCCAGAGCCCACTCTACTCCCAGGCGGACGGAGATCTCATCTACTTCAACGCCTTCCTACTCCATGTTCGTACACACTTCTTTCGACCGGCGTGTACTGGAACACACATGCGGGGATGGTGTTCTGTGTTCGGCCGTTGCTTGGATCGCTGCGGTGGATGCTGAGTAGATATTCAGGGGGTTGTTTGCGCGGGGACGTTGGAGGGTTACGCCTGGCCTCACCGTGTGTATGAGTGGGCTACACGAGCCTCCAAGTGGCCTGGCCGGATTCGACAATTCCGCTCAGCGGGCGAAGCCCATTTAGCCCGCATTGTCTTCCCCCCTCAGCCATACCCTCCCCGCATCTCCTCCCCCCCGCCCTCTTGGAATCCGGTGTGGCCTTTCTTCTGGAAATGGGTTGGCCTGTGGCCTGGGAAGGCGGACGGAGAAGGAGGAGACGGAGGAGGAGTACGGAGCGACGGCCCAGAGGCTGCACCCACAGGGGAAGGGCCCGTCCACGAACCGAGCAGTGGGCAGAAGCTTCCGCCTCACCATCACCTACTTTGTGCTTGCTTTCCGTGTGGAATCCCTGTGCGTCGCGTGTCATCGGGCAGCAGACGGTCCGCAGCTCGAAGGAGATCGAGTCAGGCCAGGCGTGTCCTCCTACAGGCGGACTCTGACAGAAGAATTCAGCACAGCCCGCAAAGATGCGTAAGCTGGTCAGACATCGTCGAAGCACCGTCACCAGACTACCTGAGGACTGTTTTTTTGGCCGCCCTCCCTGCAGGGGGACGTGCCCGACTTGAAGCTTCAGGGCGGCCTCGAGGCCTCGACCCTCTCGCACCGCCGCCCGCGGCCCCCCTGGCTGACCCCAAAAGGGGTGTCCAGCGACGAGCACGGCTGGACATAAACGGTGGTTTTGGTGATTTCGTGGGCCGTTTTCGTTTCGACTTCATGTTGCGGGAAAGGCGGATTCGAGACAAAAACGAGGGAAAACGAAAACAAAACGAAAACGAACAACACCGTTTAGGTTCAGCCCTGGCGACGAGGGGGCGGTGCAACATATTCGGTGCAACACACTCAGGCGATCGCAAACATGGATCTAGGGGGCGTGGATTAGCGACGGGTCCCGGTTCCATGGGGAATCGCGCATTTCCCCCGCCGAACGAGGCGGCACCGGCCGCATTTTGGAGAGGGCACCTCCTCCGATCCATGGATTTGGCGACCGCGAGCCAAATCCATGGATCGCTAATCCATGTTTGCGCGCCCCCGATACATTTGTGGGGTTGCACTAGCGTTGGGGCGTGCAGTGTATCTCGGTGCGCAAGTGTATTGCTCGACTTTCGCGCGCAATACACGATGGCTGCGATACATTGCAATACATGTTTCTCCGCCGCACTACACACTTGCAGCAAATGACACCAAGCCTATCGCACCACCCCTGTCAGCTGAACCCCCTCTTGGGTCGACCGAAGCCCCGCCCCCCTTTTTTGGGGCTCCCCGACCACCACCATGTCAATGTTGAGCTACACTGTCAATGCCTCGCTCGCCTGTGGCTTTGCTGTGTTCCTTCTCGTCAACATGTGTCGCGTGTGCGGAGCTACACTGTCAGTGCCGCGCTTTCCTGTGGCGTTGCCGCGTCCCTGCTCGCAGCGCACACCGCCAGAGGCGGCGGAGAGCTTGAGCTTGGTTGGCGTTAAAAATGGCCTGGGCATTTTTTTCCCATTTCCAACTTTCCGCTCTTGGAGAGCTGGAAATGGTTAAAAATGAAACATGTTTTTCTCATTTTTTGGTTTATGTTTTTGTCATTTTTCTGCTTGAGAGATCCACCTCCCAAAAGTGCCCCCCCCACACCCCCCCCGCGGGCGAGGCCCCGCAGCTCAGCGTCGCGGAGCTGCGGGCCCGCTGCCAGGCGCTGGGCAGGGCGGCGGCCCCGCCCCCCCGCGGGCTGCCGCCCGCAGGCGGGGAGACCGCTCCGCCGCCGCCGCCCCGCCGCCCGGCCCGCCCCTCCCGGGAGCGGGATCGACGGGGAGAGGGCCCCCTTCCCTGGGAACCGTGACCTTCCAGGAGGGCTAAAAAAAATAGCACCAGGACCTCGGCATCCTGATTCCTGTGTCGAGGCTTTGGGCGGTCCAGACAGGTCTATAGATCTGGAGGGGTACTTGTTGCACTCTGGAAGGTCAGGGTTGGGGGGGGGGGGGGCGCAGGGGAAGTCCACGCCCAAGCCGCCACCCGCGGGGGGCCGATCCCCTGGGCCCCGCAGGCCCGCCCCGAGCAGGCGGCGGGCGCGAGAGGGGGGGGGGCCGGGAGGCCATGCCGGGAGGCCCTCGCCGGAAGGGCTCCCGGACCGCCTCGCGCCGCGAGAACAGCACGACCGGGAGGCTCTTCGCTGGGCTGAAGTCGGGCGCGTCCCTCTCGAGGGGGAAGGTTCAAACATAGTCCAACAATGGTCTGGGGACGATTTTATTTTTGGGGGGGATTTGTGTTTAGCATTTTCGGGGCATCTTTATACACATATATATAGATATAGATATAGATATAGATATAGTTGTTCATCCAAAATCCGCCTCTGGGGGGGCACGCCCGACCTAGCTCTGGGCTCGGCCTCTGGGGGCCCTCGCCAGCCAGGCCTCTGGACAGACAAGAGACGACTCGGGATGAAAGAAACCGGCTTCAGGGAGGGTCCTGACCTCTCGGGGGCGGCAGAGAGGAGGGTCATGATTACCCTGACCTTCCAGGAAGGCAACAAAAAAATAGCACCAGGACCTCGACATCCTGATTCCTGTCGAGGTTTTGGGCGGTCCAGATAGGTCTATAGATTTGGAGGGCTATTTGTTTGCACTGGACGGTCAGGGTGTGGGGGGGGATCTGATGGCGGGGGCCATGAATCTCCCCATGTCCCTCTGCAGGGGGGACTCTATTCAAAAGTAGTCCAGAGATAGTCTGGGGACCACTGTTACTCCAAAATCCGCCGGTGGGAGGACGTGCCCGACCCAACCCGAGGAGGGTGCCCTCCCCGACAGAGGCAACGTCTGGCCCCACCCTCTCGCACGACCTGCCGCCTGCGGCAGGCTCGTGTCTCGGGCGCAGCCCCGGGGGAGGCGCTGGGCTCGAGGCTCGAGGTTTTCGGGCGTTCTCGCTGGGTCTCGGCGGGCTTCCAGCCTCGGGATACTCTCTCTGTTCAGGAGGGGGAAAGACACAGACACAATTGATCGTGGATCCCCGGGAATAGATGGGAAAACATGGACAATGGGGGGAAGACGAAAACCCAGAAAATACACGGAAATATGGGAAATCTTGGGATTTGTGTGTATTTATTAGTGTGTCCCAGGGCCCATTTATCTATAGCGCCTCGCCGAAGGCGTTCTGGGGGTGTGCCCAGATCGTCCCAGAGGCCGCCGGAGAGCCGAGTTAGGGTCCGAAAGCCAGGAGGCAACAACACGAGGGCACGGTAGGTCCGCGTCGTGCCGACCGGCGGCGACCCCGCCGCCTCCGCTCAATGTTGAACGCCGCCAGCGACCCAGAGTCGGCCCATCGCTGAACGATCTGGCGTTTCTGAAACGGCCGATCTTTCAAGGCTGAACGATCCCCGCGGTTTCAGGAACCAGCGCTGGGGTCGACACGACCCAAACATGCCGTGTGGGCTCAGGGGGGGTGCATCGACCCCCCGATCGCCCAGTGATCGCCGACAGGGGCCCGACAGGCCACCCCACCCGGGAGCGTGCGGCTTGGTTGCCGGGCGCCCACCGCCGATCTGTCGGCGGTGTGTATCGCCGGTTCCGGGCCGCCTTCCCCCCGACCCCCCGAGCTGGTCCTCCCCAAAGGTTCCCCCTCGTCAAGACTGCGCGCCCTCGAGTCTCTCTCTCTCTCTCTCTCTCTCTCTCCCTCTATGGGCATCGTCCTGATTACGGTTAAGTCGGGCCTGTCCTTCGCAAGGAGGAATATTCAAGAATAGTCAAAAAGTGGTCGGGGGACCATTGTTTTAGCATTTGTTGTCAATGTTTGGGTATTGTTCGACTATTTTTTATTTCTCGTCAAAAATGCCCCTGTAGGAGGACAGGCCCGACTTATTGGGCTGGACGAAATGGGGGGATTAGGAAAGGGGGGGGGTACGAAATCTGCTGCATGCAGCTGGTTTCGGCCCCACCGAGGGGCCCCTTCCTCGATACATGGGCGCCTCCCGGCGCTGGGAGGCGCCGGGAAAATCAGCTGTACTACGTGAGCTGATTCTCACCCCCGACCCGAGAAAGCTCAGGGAACTCCTCAGAGGACCGGGGGGCTGCTGAAGGAATTCTGAGGAGGCCTTCTCCTTCTCACTTCCCTCGTCAAAAGTGCCCCGTGAGCTGTGTGAGCTGCTTCTCGGACCCCCCCCCCTCTGCTCTCCCCCCCTCACGCCCGGCCCGAGCTCGAGATGCCGGTCGGGAGCTCCGGCTTCGCGTGCCGCGCCGCCGGCGCTGGCCCACGCGCGCCTCGGCGCCGCCTGCCGTCCCACCGCCGCGGTCCCCAGGGCGTCCGCGTCCCGAGCTCCGTGCCCGGGCCTCCCGCTCCCCGCGGAGCGGGCCCCCCCCCCCTTTTCCCCTCTCGGCGGCGAGCCGGGGGGAGAGGGGGCAGGGGTCAGAGGAGGCCAGGGTACCTATACCTCTATATCCTTGCCTCGTTTTCCCCTTTTTGGGCCTCCTGGGAGGCCCTCGTCGCCACCGCCGGATTCGCCTCGAAATTCTGGTCAGAACGCACCCCAGGGGGGGGGTCCTGGGAGTGGAGGTATTGGTACCTGTTGGTCTCCCCAAGGGGAAGGCCTTCTCAGAAGTCCCCTCTCGGTGGCGAGCCCGAGGTGAAGTGAGAATCAAGCAGTGGCGAAGCGTCCCGGCGTGCCTATAGCCCTACCAAACAATGTTCTAAGAACCTTTTGTGGTTCCCACGGAATGTTCTTAGAACATTTCTGGCGGGGTCTGTCTTGTTATAACGCATCGGGGCTATGTTCTAAGAACATTTTATTTTGTTCGTGGAACATTTTGGGTTCTAAGAATCTTTCGTGGTGGGACTATAGGAATGCAGGGACGATCGGTCCCTGCTCAAAGAAGGAGAAGGCTTTCTCAGAAGGCTCAGAAGTCCCCCGGCCTTCCGAGAAGTCTTCTGAGCTCTCCTCGCGGAGAGGCAGGCGACTTCCCCGAAGGCCCGAGGGCCTCTGAGGAGGCCCGCCGCCTTCTGGGAAGGCCTTCTCCTTCTCACTTCCCCCCCTCGCCCGCCGCCGATCCTTCCCCGTGCACGAGCATCCCCAGCCTGGGAGGGGGGCCCGTGCGTTCCCTCGGTCTGTCTGTGGCGGCGTGCTCCGCCTCGGGGTGCCCGTCGCTCTGGGCACCCCGACGTGCCTCGGGCCTCTGGCGGAGCTGTGCTCGCGCTCTTGCGCTCGGGCCTCTGGCGAGGCTGTGCTCGCACTCTCGCGTCGAAGGAGAGGCACTGCATCAGCCAGGGCTGGACCTAAACGACGTTTTGCTGGACTTCGGCTGTGTCTTGCTTTTCGTTTCAAGCAGGGAGGTACAGGAAAGCAGGTAGAGCAAAGCAAAAACCAAAGCGAACACATAACGAAAGACAGCGTTTAGGTCCGGCCCTGGCATCAACAGAACTTGTGTGAGCTCCGCGCGGATTTCCCGGATCGACGCCGGGGGCGCCGCCCGGGAGGCCCCAGCGCCGCCCCGAGGGATCCGCGCGGACCTCGGAGGCGTTACGCTTGCGTCATCGCTCGTCCCCCGCCTGCGGCCGCGCTCTCGTGGCGTGCCCTGCCCGTGCTCATGGGCTTGTTTTCCACCACCACCACCATAAGTTGGAGGGGGAGGGGGTCCTCCTCCTCCTCCTCCTCCTCCTCCTCCTCGTCCTCCTCCCCCTCGTCCTGCACCTCCTCCCCCCCTCCAACTTATGGTGGTGGTGGTGGTGGAAAACAGGCCCATCACGTGCTCCGAGGGCCAGGCTGCGACCGCGAGGGTCCCTCCTGTAGGGGCGCCCTCCGTCGGCCGCCGCGGGCGGAGCGCGGCTCCGAGGGCCGAGAAGGGCGCCCCGCCCAGCACGAGCCGCTTCTGGGCCGGAGCCTCCTGCAGTCAGGGCGCTGAGGTGAGGGCCACGCTCGGCCCGCACAGCAATCCAGGGGGGGGGGGCGGGGAGGAGGAGGAGGAGGAGGAGGAGGAGGAGGCGGAGGAGGAGGAGGAGGAGGAGGAGGAGGGAGGAGAGAGGAGGAGGAGAGGAGGAGGAGGGAGGAGGAGGAGGAGGAGGAGGGGGGGGAGTGGGGGGAGGGGGAGGGGGGAGGGGAGGGGGAGGAGGAGGAGGGGGAGGAGGAGGAGGAGGAGAGGAGGAGAGGAGAGGAGGAGGAGAGGAGGAGAGGAGGAGGAGGAGGAGGAGGACAGGATGGGCGAAGGGGTTGCCCGTGCGTCCTTTGTCTCTTCGGCCCATCCTCGGCCGCCTTCGCGGGCCGCGGCCCGCTCGGAGAGGCCTTCCAGGTCCCCTGCGTCCTCGTGGTGCGTCCTTCTCATGCGGGTTGACTGCGTCGTGGGCCCTGGAAGGGGCTCTGGGAGTCGAGCGGCATGCCGTCGAGGCACGAGCTTGCCGCACCCCCTGCAGCAAGCTGCTGCTGCGGCATCGTGCTCCGCCGCCGCAGCGGGCCTGCTCCCCTTGCTCGACTCCCTCGGCGCCACGCTCCGTCCTCAACAACGGCAGCTTTGGTCTGGGTCTCTGCGATCTGCCGCCTACTGACCCTCTTCTGGCGAGGGCACGTGGCACGCATGCGTGCTTCCCACACGACAGTACATGAAGGCCATGGCGCCTAGCCTTAAGTCGAGCCTGTCCAAATATTGAAAAATAGTCAAGACATACTGTGGGGTCGATTTTTTGAGTTGTTATTGATTGTTTTGGTGTATGTTTTGAATTTGTTTTGGTTTTCGTCGAGAACCCCGCTGTAGGGGGACAGGCCCGACCTAAGCCTAGCCCTAGTTCTAAGTAGGTAGGCCCAGAGGATGCTCCGCATTGGTGGCTCGCTCAATGGTTCCGGCGAGTTGCCTCTTCGGTGTCGTGCTCCGCCCGCCAGACAGATTTCAGGAGGGAACAAAAAAAACACAGACAAATTAATCGTCGATCCTTTGAAAAAATATGGGAAAATATGGAAGTGGGGGGGAGACAAAAATCAAAAAAATGAAAATATGGGGAATCATGTTATTTGTGTGTATTTCTTTGTGTGTCCCAGGACCCCATTCAGCTTTCTCCTCCACGGCGGCCAGCCTGCACTCGATGCCCAACTCCAGCGGCACCAAGCTGTGCCCCCCAACGACGGCAGCTTCTGGCCGGACTCTCTACGCTGAGCGGGTCTGTTTGGAACCCAGTTCCACATCCAAAATGCAGCTCTTTGCATTGTTGAAGAGGCTACTGAAGGCAGCTGAAGGCCCCTAAGGGCCGCTAAAGGCTGCCAGTGGGCGACTAAAGGCCACGAAATGGCCGCCAATAATACACTGCAGGCCGCAAAAGGCCACGAAAGGCTACAGTACCGAGGCGGTATATGTTAGAAAGAGTTTCCCAAAATATTGGCCTAATCTACGATCTACCGCTCACGTAGCCTCCTGGCGAACGGCCGCTTCGGTACCGCACTCCGCCGCTCCTGCCAGTCGGCACGAAGAGCAACCGCCTGTCCCCCGTTCACCCAGCTGCTCCTTCCCGGCCACAGCGTCGGAGAGGACGGGGAATCGGACGGGGCCAGGACGAGGATAAATCCGTTCCCGGAACGCTCTCAGAGCGTTCCGGAATGCTCTGAGAAGGCCGCGGCGCCCAAGGCATCCACCAGAGCCGCCGGATCTCAGAGATTCTCGATGTATCCTCATCCGATGCTATCCTCGTCTTGCGTTCGTCTTAGGGAAGGTGTCGATCTGGCGGGCGGAGGGTAAGTCTAAGAACAAGGAAAGCACATAAGCAACAACGTTTAGAGGTCCGCGCTGATCTCTTGGATCGGTGCTGGACCACCCTCCCTGGCACGCGGAGCGCGCCAGGGGCGGCGCAGGAGGCGCCGCCAGGGGGCCCCAGCGGCAATCCAAGAAATCCGCGCGGATCTCCGAAAGTTCATGTTTGCGCAAGCGGGCGTTCTTCGAGCAAGGGGGTACCTCGAGTCCACCTCTCGCTCCCCGCGAACATTGACCCGACGCCTCCTCGCGCTGCCGTGGCCCGAGCTGGGAGGCACCTCGACGAGGGCACCAGAAGGGGTTGGTAGCGCTTCTGGACCACGTGGTCCCAGTCCAGAGTCCTGCAAGGAGGGCGCCGTTGTCGTCGTCCTCCTCCTTCTCCTCCTCCTCCTCCGCCTCCGCCTCCTCGTCCTCCTCCTCTTCGCTCCTCCCTCCCCTCCTCCTCTTCTTCCTCCCCTCCTCCTCTCACGCTCCTCCCCCGCCTCCTCCTCCGCCTCCTCCTCCTCCTCCTCCCTCCTCCTCCTCCGCCTCCTCCTAATCCTCCTCCTCCTCCTCCTCCCTCCTCCTCCTCCTCCTCTCCTCCTCCTCCTCCTCCTCCTCCTCCTCCTCCTCCTCCTCCCCCCCCTCTTCCTCCTCCACATCCACCTCCGTCTCCTCCTCCAGGCCTGCTCTCCATGCTCAACTCCCACGACACCGAGCTGTGCCTGGACGACGAGCACCGGGCCCCACCGGGCAGCGCCGTGGAGGCGGGGATGTATGTCTGTGATGCGCACAACTAGTTATGTGGAAGTTGTGGAAGTTGTGGTTGTAGGTTGAAGTTGTGGAAGATGGCTTTTCATATTTGTTGCTTGATTTGTTTTAATGATTTCCCCTGTATTGAATCACTCTATCCCCTAACTTCCACCTATCCTCAACCACTCTAATTCTTGTATTTTTACAGTTTACAACAACAAGCGCGCTGCGAATACACAGATTTTATTTGTTTTGGTCAACCACGTTTTTCCTATGTTGGTGCGTTATGCTTGCAGGCTCGGCTTGCGGCAACGCTCGAGAGGTATATGGTTGCACTTTTCTTGCGGGCTGTTCAATCAGAATGGCTGCCGACAGCCCGAGCCTCCAGAGCGGACGGTGCTCGCAGCGAGCGCCGCGCTGGCGATGCCAACAAAAAGGGGCACGAGTCCTTGGTGTTTTACGCGTGTTCCTATAGATTGCCCTTCTCATGTGGCTCCAATCTCTTTTGCCATGTACGTCTGTTCCAATAGAATGGGCGTGAACTGGGGCGTGAATCCCCCCCGGGAGGTCCCAGGAGGCTCCAGGAACCCCCAGGAGGCCACGCGAGGCTCCAGGAGGCCTCAGGAGGCCACTCAAAGCCCCAGGGGGCCCCAAGAGGCTCCTGGAGGCCCCAGAAAGCCCCAGGAGGTTCAGGAGGCCTCAGGAGGCCCCAGGCTCATGCGCAGAGACGCGCTCGTACTACTGAGACTCATTCACACTCCAATGCATTCGCAGTTAGATTCATGCCCAGACCGTCACAACTCAAGCCCGCTCATATTCGAAAACTCTTGCGTCTAGACACTCACGGCGGACAGGTCCATGCGAATGGATGTACAAATGGGGAGCTCCACGCAGTGAGTGATTCATTGTTTGCCGATCGGCGCGGACCCTCGGAGCCCCCCATTTCCCCCCGTGGAGTAGATCTTGGTTGTTGTTGGCGCTTGTTTCGAGCAGGCGGGGTCCCTCCGCCAGAGGGCGCATTGCTGCAAACAGCCGCACCAAGCAGAGGTCGGGAGCCCCCCCCCCTCCCCCCCTTCCGCCCGATGTCGAAACGCTGAATGAGAAAACGTTGCCACCGTCGGTTGTTGAAGGCAGGCGCTGCGGTAGTCACAGGATCCCACTGTAGCGTTGCACCCCTCCCCTTGCGGATAGGCGTGAGGGGGGTGGCGGCGCGGGCGAGCCGCCCCAACGGCCGATGCCGCCGCCCCTGGAGGCCTCGGCCATCGACGGAAATGGGAGGGAGAGGGCGGGCCATGGGCCCCGAGTGGTATTCTGACCTGGGAGCACTCCACGGGACCCCCCTGCGGGACCCCCCCCAAACGCCTCCCTTTCTCCGCGGGAAAGGGGTCAAAGGGAAGGGACTTCCTTCCGACGCCATGACAACGTTGCTTAAGTTCGCTTGTGCATGGGCTGGTGTATTTCGTTTTGGCTGGGGTGCATGAGGACGAGGGCCCAACGAAAGGAGGGGAGCGGCTACGGACACAGGGGAAGGAGGGGACGTGATGGCGGCGGCGACGCGACGGTGGCAGCGACGGCGATGGCGACGGAACTACCCCTGTCACATGTCGACAGGGTCGGCGGATTTCATCGATGGCCCCAAGAGCGCTTCCAAGATGGCCCCAAGAGAGCCCCAAGAGGACCCCAAGAGAGCACCAAAGGCCAACTAAGTGGCCCCAAGAGGGCCCCAATATTTCGCCGCCGCTACGAAAGTTCGGCTAACATTCAATGCTCCCCGTTCGCAATCTTGTCAACGGACACGTCGAATGGGACCTGTTAGGTGACGGAGCCCCAGTACAATGTTGCCCGGGTGCGTCCCGTTGCTTCGCGTCGCGAAGGCAGTTTCACACAGTTTGGATTTCGGACCAGGCAGTTTCGACCTCGGTCGAACATTTCTCTTCGAAGAAGTATTGGGCGGAACCGCCATTTCTACTTCGGGCCCACCGGTTCCGACATCAGGTCGGAATATTTGTGTCGAGGAAGCCCCCGAGCGACAACCGCAGTGCCGAGTTTGGGGATAATCGCGTTTCCAAAAGTTGAGGTTGACCGAATCGACACCACGATTCCGTGTGAGGCTTCCTCCAAAAACAGAAAAGACCGACCGAAGTTAGGTTTCCGGGTTCGTAGTCGAAATGGCGATTCCGCCAAATAGTTTTGACAGAATTCGAAACCCATTGGGTTCAATGGCGATTCCACCTAGGACGTTCTCCAAGTTTTATTGCGAACCGATTTCGGGGCGCTTTGCAGTTCGCAGGTTCTGGCGCTCAATGGCGTGATGGGCCATGCCCACTCGGAGCCCTCGCTCGGCACTGTCTTGGCGGAGCCACGAAATGGGCCAAAACTTTCGCAGCGGCGATGGACCCGCATAGTTGATATGAACTCTTGTTGTGGTTTCAGCGGCCCCTCCTGTCAGCCGCCGAGCGCAGTTGTCAAGTGCGCAGCACTGTTAGCAACGCGACCGTAAATCGCATGAGGTCCCATAGGGGCCCAAGATGTTTCCAGGAGGTCCCAGAGCGTGATCGCGTGCTGCTACACAACCCTGATCAGGGCAATTCGTTTAGTGATTGTTGCTGTATTGGCTAGGAGGAATACGCAAGGCTACACGGATTCACCCTCAGCCTCATCGGATTTGTCCCTCGCCCCATCCGAACCCATCCTGCATCTTCTCATTCCCAGCAGTTTCCGAACCTCGTTCGAACATTACCCTCCCCCGTTCCACTCCCTCCGCCCCTCGGAATTGTCCTCTCCCTCCTCCGAACCCATCCCGCATCTTCCCGTTCCCAGCCTCGTTCGAACCTGTCCTCGTCCGAACATAGTACCCTTCCTCCCGTCCCGCTCCTCTCCGCCCCCAGAGGCGGCAACGCACAAGCCGTCGAGGCAGGGACAGGCGCCGCTCCGGACAACGCACCCGTCGGAGGCGCGGGCCCCTCCTCTCCCTCGCTCTCCGGAGAACAGACAACGGCTTGACCCACCCCATCTCCTCCCTATCCTCCTCTTCCTCCTCCTCCTCCTCCTCCTCCTCCTCCTCCTCCTCCTCCTCGGCCCTCCTCAGTGAAAGGGTGTCAGGGAGAGCGGGAGCGAGCATAGCAGCGTGCTTGCGCCCGCCGCCGCCTGTGCCCGCCGCAGCCTTTGGCTCAAGATGAAGGCGGGGATCCGCCGAACTGTCGACAGAGAGAGTGAAGGCATCAACCCTCAATCAGTACGCTTCCCATGGCAATGGTGACGACCATTCCTCTTGTGCGTGCTGCCTGGCCGTTCGGCCACCTGTAGGAGGAGGAGGAGAGCACCAGAGGTCTTTCGACTCTGGTAGCGGAGCCGGTGGGCTCTGCAGGGTCGGCTGCAAGTCCGGCCGGCTCTGCGTGCGACGTGGGCGGCGACAGGCCGCAGCGTGGCGACCACGGCAATGGGGTGGAGTCGAGCTCAAGGCGTTGTACCTGCTGTGCGACGACCGCTCCATGTGCAGCCTGCCCCGTGCAGGCCACGACATCATCAAGTACTGGATGCTCTTCCTCCTCGACGAGTTCGACGCCGAGCAAGATCGTGTGGCTCATCGGTCTCCTCGGCATCCTGATCAACGTAGCGAGCTTGGCGGAGCCCCTGGGCTTCAGGCCCATGACGCCGCAGCGCGGCCAGCGCATCGGCGAGTCACGGCTGCCGGCGCCGCAGTGGGGCCAACCCCACGAGCAGAACGTGCAGGGCCTGCCGGCGGCGGAGCTGGCCCAGCAGAGCACGTCGAAGGTCCCGCCGTTCTGGGCGCCGTACCTTGAGCAGCGCGGGTACCCCTTCAGGCTGTGGGTCCAGGACGTGATGCTGTGGTGCGCGGCGACGGAGCTGCAGCAGCACCAGCGCGGCCCGGCGATCGTCCAGCGGCTCGGCGGCACGGCGAGGGACCTCTGCCGCGAGGTGCCGGTCGAGGCCATCGCTCACGGCAGGTTCGACCAGCTGGGCAACCTGGTCGAGGACGGGGTGCAGATGCTGATCACAGGACTCAGGCGGCGCTTTGGCCCGCTCGATGTCCAGTCCTCGATAAGCACCATCGTTGAGCTGCTGACATTCCGCAGACAGGAGAGGGAGAGCGTCGACGACGCGATCACGCGCTTCGAGGCTCTGCGCGCCCGAGTGGCGCAGCTTGACGACCCGCTCGTGCTGCCGACGCCGGTGCTCTCGCTGCTGTTCTTGGAGGCCCTGCATGTGCCCAAGGCCGTGTACCCCCTGGTGCTGCAGTCCAACGGCGGCCAGCTGCCAATGACGATCGACCAGCTGAACAGCGTGATCGGGATGGTGCGGCAGCAGGGCCACTTTGCGGAGCACACTCATGCAGGACCTCAGAACTTGTCTGAAGGATACCGCGGCAAAGGATATCACGGTCATCATTGGTTCACGGGCGAGAATGACAGCGGCGCCAACACCTGGAACGACACGGCCGCATACATGTATGGTCAGAGCGCATCCAGCGCGGCAGGGAGCGCTGGATCCGCACCCCAGCACTACGTGGTCCAGGACGACGAGGGCTACGATTGTTGCGCCGTCTGCTCGAGCTACTTGTACGAAGACGAGCCCGGGGACGATGACTCGATGACCGACGACGATGACTTGGACACTTCCCAGTTCACTCAGGAGGAACTACAGGAGTATTATGGCGACTCCGAGGGCTGGGACTACGACACCCTGTTAAACGAGTACCTGTTCGCGAAGCACAGGTTTCGCCACTTTGTTCAACGGAACAGCCGCCGCTCTCGTTTCCCGCGCAGCAACTGGTCTCTTCGTATGAACAGCGGCAAGGGCGGCAGCAGCTTCGGACGTGGTCGAGGCCACGGCAAGGGATACCACTTTGGAGGATCGGTGGTGAACCCAGGCTCGCTGGCAGGAGGAATAGGTAAGAAGAAGAAGGGCGGCAAGCACTACATGGCAGGCACGCCCGGCGCCACCAATCCTCGAGGCAGTGACGGCCGTACCATGCGATGCCACGAGTGCGACTCGGAGACTCACCTCGTGGCCGCCTGCCCCAAGCGCAAGGGCAAGGGCAAGGGCAAGCACTTCATGTCCTGGAACTCTGGCAGCGCCTCGACAGGGACGCAGCAGGCTGGGGCTCCTGCCACCGACCCAACATTGTCCGCCTATGCGCCTGTGCCCGCGCAGCCGCGGACTGGAGCCCTGTCCGGAGTGCTGCACTGGTTTACCGAAGATGCCCGGACGCCCGGCCTGCAGATCGACGACCTTGACGAGGACACCCTCCGCGAGGCGCTGAGCTGGGAGACCCTGGACATGCGCGACAACGTCGCGGAGCACGACATGGTGACGGAGATTCAGGCCAGCATGCAGGACCGAGCTGCGGAGGATCAACCTCCGACGACAGCTGGGCGATCAGCGGCCTTGACCAGCCCGACATGGTTCCCATGGTGGCGAGTTGATCAGTTCGAGAACGCCAGCGGGGAGACCTACTTGGTTCGCACCCGCATGAAGTACAGGAGCGGCGAGGCTCTGCTGGTGGACCCCGGGAGCCCAGGCAACCTTACTGGCGATGAGTGGGGTAACAGGATGGCAGCGCGACAGCAGCAGGCAGGACGTCCACCGCCTGTCCGCACCCCACTCGACCGGGTGCTTGAGGTTGGTGGTGTGGGCTCAGGATCTCAGCAGGCCACGCACGCTCATCGCTATCAACTGGCGCTGCAGGGAGGACAAGCCGCGACCTACGAGGCGCCGGTGCTCCCGAACAGCAGCGTTCCGGCACTGCTCGGGCGAGCATCGCTGCGGGACCAGCGCATACTGCTCGACTGCTTCAACAATCGCATGTACCGCATCGGCCCGGGCGGCTACTCCCTGCAGCTGAGCCCAGGATCATCGCAGTATCATCTGGAAGAGAGCCACGCCGGTCACCTCATGCTGCCCTGCGACCTCTACGACGAGACGGGAACATCGGGGAGTTCGGGACCCACGAGGACGATGGCATTGGCGACCTCGACGACATCAGATTCGACATCCTTGCCTGCAGCAACCGCACCGACTCCCGCATCCACCAGGATGGCAAGCAAGAAGACCACTACGGCGACGTCATCCGGCAGCGGTGCCACATCGGACAGCGCCAGCGGGCAGCCCGACGCGGGCAGCCTGCACCTCTGATCGAAGACGCCCCATCTCGGTGCTCGGGACGGCGGGGGCACCAGGGAAGTACAGGGGAGACCGCCATCGGCATGGGTGTTCGGCGACTTGCAGAACCTGTGCCAGAACGCGCTGCACGGATGCGGATATGCGGTGGGTCGCAGCTGTGATGTTCACAGATTCCTCGGGCAGGAGGATAAGTGGGCGGATTCCTTGCGCCACCAGCAGCCGGAGCTCGTTTGGATCAGCCTGGCTCAGCCGGGCACGTCGCGAGGCACTCGCAACGACAAGCGAGCCAAGCGTTTCGAGTGTAAGATTGCTCGAGCTCAACTTGAAGGGCATCGCTGCTGCATCGTCGAGGCGGACGAGGGCAGCGCGGTGTGGGACATGCCCGACATCCTGGAGCTGCTGGACGACAGGAGGTGGCACTCAGGACGATTACGATGGTGCAACCTCGGGGTTCGTGACGCTCGAGGATCACCAGCAGCTCAGACTACACGCATCGTCAGCAGTAGCTACTTCGACGATCACGACGCGAAGTGCCGCTGCGGTTGGCCAGCAGGCCGACATGTTACACGAAAGACTGCTGCAGATCGGTTGGACTTCAAGGCCAGAGGGGTATCTGCTCTGGTCAAGCGGATGGTGGCCGCTGGTTGCTTCGACGGCGGCGCGAGATCCGACGCAGCCGACGGATTGTCGCCATCTGCGACAGCTACACCAAGCCGTGAGGCCGGGGGTGATTCCCGACCCGGGTCGTCAAGGACGGATCCGACGACTACCGGGCCTCCAGGATCTCGGGCAGAGGCTTTGAGAGAAGCCGACGAGGAGCAGTCACGAGCTGAGCGACGTCGACCTGGCCGAGTGTCATTCGCGGACGACGTCGACGGGGCAGGCTGCAAGGTGAGCGCGCTGACTGCGAGCTTTCCCACCGAGCAGAGGACGCGCGACAAGGCGCGTAAGGCAGCAGACCCGGAGCGCAAGGTGAAGAAGAGGCCACAGACAGTGGAGCAGGTCTTCGACGACTGCGGCTCCGATTTCACGAAACTCTACGTGGCGAACGAATACGAGCTGGACGAGGCGTGCTACGGCACCGAGCTCAGGGAGGACCAGCACATCGATGAGCAACCGTACCTCATGATGTCCGAGTTCTTTGGCATGATGGGCTCGGAGGCGCACCTGAACGAGAAAGACGAGCAGCTGAACTTCTTCAGCTCGGTCAAGGATATGGACACACACATGAACATCTACTACGGCCACCTGCAGCACGACGACGTCGCGGAGCTGTGCGGTGGCGCATCTGGAACGACCCGGCTACTTGTACGACGAGGATATCGGGGCGGTCCCAACTTCGATCTCATTTGCGACTGCAACTTGATGACGCACGAGGGCCAGAGGCAGTTTTGGGAATATCTGTATCGAGGCAAGCCTCTGGTTTTACTCATTAGCACGCCCTGTACGAGCTTGAAGGGGTTCTCGGCGCTCAACAAGGTCATCAACTACGACGGCTGGCTTCGCAGTCGCAAGACATCAGTGGGGCTGGCCCGCATCGCCGCTGCAGCGGCGTGTACTCAGATGGACGCCGGACGCCACTTTGCGTCGGAACAGCCGTTGGGCAGCGACTTCTACAAGCTCGACGACTGGCAACACATCGCCAACAACTACGCGGTGGCATGGTGCCAAGTCGACCAGTGCATGGCCGGCCAGATTGGGCGGCGAACGGGACTACCTATCAAGAAGTCCTCGGAGTTCTGGGCTTCGGACGAGCGCCTACTCGCCGGACTCAGGAGGTTTCGCTGCGACGGCCAGCACGATCACGCCTTGCTGGCCCATGGTGGCCGAGGACACCATCCAGAGCGTGACAAATGGCGACTAGAGAACCCCAAGGATCACGCGGAATGGGCGATTGGCATCTGCCGGGAGCTGGCGGCGAGCATCTCCCAGATGGTGGAGCGCGTGAGGCATCAGGGACACCACCTCGTGGTGTACGAGTGCTACCCCACGGCCGCTGTTCAATCCGGACCAGCTGGCTCCTCTGCTTCCTCGGCGTCTGCGGCCGCAGCACCAGCCTCGGGAGCAGCAGCAGCCGCAGCATCATCCTCTGGAGCAGCAGCATCAGCCGCAGCATCATCCTCTGGAGCAGCAGCAGCCGCAGTACCAGCTTCAGGAGCAGCAGCAGCGGCATCATCAGCAGCAGCGGCTACAGCAGGAGTACCGCGCGCTGCGCAGCCGTGCGCTGGATGTCGGCATCATCGGCCGGCTGACCACCCAGCCCATGATCGAGGGGAGACATGCAAGCATAGATTTGTGCCGACGAATCGCGACCTGAAGTGCCCTGCCTGCCGGAGTGGTCGCGCGGCCTCAGACACACGACATACCCGAATACCTGGAGAATGCCGAGCAGACAGTGTTCTCCCAAGAGCAGTTGGACCTCGAGATCTACGACCGAGACAACCACCAGCCTCCGAGGAGCCGACTGCGAACCAGGCACCGAGCGCCGCGCGAGCCGACGCGCCAGATGCCGAACCTGAACCGCCACTGCCTCCACCTGCGCCTGCGGAGCGTCGACCTCGAGTGGCTCGAGCGACAGCGGCGGCACGGCGACTGCGATCGCGTCTGCCAGCAGCTGGAGAGGCGGAGCCGGACGAGCCATCAGGCGGCGCCTCGGGATCGGCGGACGCCATCGGTGAGGCACCCGCCGCGGAGCAACCGGCTGCGGCCCCAGCCGCGCCAGCCCGAGGCGTGGATGCGGGGACGCAGGCCCGAGGAAGTGACGAGCCAGGCTGGACCGCGTTTGACCTCGGGCACGCGCTTCGACTACTGCACAGCCCACACCAGGAAGTCGTTCGGCGCCAGCTGCGACGACTTCATGTTCGATTTTGGCACGCTCCAGCAGCTCGCCTCAGAGAGCTGCTGACCAAGGCCGGCGCTCCTGCATCTACGCTGGCCCTGGTGAAGGAGATCTGCGACACGTGCCGGGTGTGCAGGCTATGGACGAGACCGGGACCGAAGAGCATGACGATATCTCGGCTCGCGACGGGTTTCAACGAGATGGTGCAGTGGGACATCCTCTACATCGGCGAACAGATGGTGGCACACATGATCGATGAGGCGACCCGCTGGACGGTGCTGCACATTCTGGAACGCAAGACAGCGATCATGATTATCGCCGGCATCACTCAGGGATGGCTACGTCCTCATGGCCCCATGAAGCTGCTGATTGCCGACATCGAGGGCGGTCTACATGGCGAGGAGGCGCACCAGTGGCTGGACCGCTGGGGCATTGAGATGAAGGCCAAGGAGGAGGGCTCGCACGCGCAGCTGGTGGAACGTCATCACGACCTAGTGCGCAAGATCATACACCGCGTGCAGGCCCAGCTTGCGGAAGAAGGCATTGTGATGCCGTTGGAGATCGTGATCATGGAGTGTGCCCTCATCAAGAACCTTCTCATCACCGTGGCTGGCTACAGCCCGTACCAGGCGGTGTACGGCCGACTTCCGCCCCTGCTCGCCGAGTTCGAGCCGGTGAGCGACTGCCAGATCGACGATCAATCGGCTGGCATTCCAGGAATCTCTCGACACCATCATCGGCTCCGTGAAGTTGCAATGCAAGCCATGGTGGAGATGACCGCGAAGGACAGGCTGAGGCGCGCACTTCGATCCAAGACGCGTGCCCCGCACGAGGCGCTGCAGCTGGCGGTCGGCGACCAGGTTGGCTTCCACCGGCCGCCGAGCACGAAGGAGGAGTCGGGGTGGCGCGGCCCGGCTACCTTGCTGCAGGTCGGACCTCCAGTGCTCATCCGATGGCAGGGCCGAGTATTTCAAGTGCGACCTCAGGACCTTCGGCGAAGCCTCGTCTACTTCGTGATGTTCACGAACAACATCTTCTTTGAGGCAGGATCGCGCGACCCGGTGGCCACCCTCATGAGCTACGCGGACCAGCTGGACAGCAAGGTCGTGCGCGTCGGGTGGCTCTTCGACGCCGGGTGGAAGCGGACCGCGGACAGCCAGAAGCTCAGCGAGTTGGTCCTGGCGGTGTTGCACGTTGCCGCCAGTGGCTTCTACCTGGTGGGGTGCATCGGCGCGCGAGTGGGCAACGGCGTGTCTGTGCTCGAGGGCATGGTCGGATGCGACCACAGCTTCCTGTGGTGGTGGCGGCGCGGACGCCCAGAGCTGTCCTGGCACCACGAGGCGTCTGGATCTGCTCGACTGAAGTTGGCCCCGATATTTGGCAAGGATCACTGGCGGGACGTCAGCTTCGTGCAGTTCATCATGACGGACGACGAGTCTGTTCGCGAACTTCGGCGACGTGAACCCGAGGTTCCGCATCTTGGGGGTCCGTGGTTCGGCAACCTTCCACACGCACGACGGTATGAACAGCCAGAACGACCTGAACCCGGACCGTTTCAGGAACCGCCAGAGTTTCAGGAGGAAGACTTCGACATGACCTGGCAGGACAAGCCGATATCCGACACGAGCATTCCAAGCGCATCCAGACAGACAAGTGCATCAATGCCAGTGCCCGACACGAGCATATCGAGCGCATCCAGGCAGACGAGTGCAACATCGGATTCAACGAGGAGTCGGAGCAACCGAGGGCACCATCGGCCACGAGGGCCCTCTCCTGCCTCGACTGCTGCCGACAACATTGTGCCGCCCGTGAAGCCGCCGGTGAAGCCAGGCGGAGGAGCGCGAGAGAGATCGCGATCACGTGATGGCCCGGATCGTGATCATGGAGCCCGAGGTGCAGGTGAGCCAGCGGCGGCAGTTGAGGCCCCTGCGCCCCGGCACGAGCCAGTGCTCCCGATCAAGGATGATGGCGGCAAAGACGACGACGGCGACTCGGACAGCGACGCGACCCAGGAGTACCTGTTCGCGAGCTGGCAGCACCTGAAGGAGCAGGCCGCTCTGCCTGCTGTTGACATCGAGTGCGCTCAGAGCGACTTCTTCTTTGCAGCCCCGGACGCAGATCATGTGGCAGAAGCAGCAGAGGATGATTCTTCGAATTCCCGACCCGACTGCGTCGAGATCGGCATAGGTGCGCCACTCATGTACTGGGTGCACCCTGAGGTGGAGCACATGCGACGACCTGGGTCAGGGGAGATCTACATCCTGCGCGTCTACAACACGGGCAAGCGCGAGATTGTCGTCGAGCGCGAGATGAACGTGCTCACGCTGGAAGAGGCCCGAGCTCACGAAGTTGAGGTACGGCAGGCCATGATGGACGAGCTCCAGCGCTGGGCGGAGTTGAAGGCATTTCAGCGTTTCCCGAAGGATCAGGCGACCAACATCATCGACTCCCGCTGGGTGCTCAAGTGGAAGGAGATCGACGGCAAGAAGCAGGTGCGCGCGAGGCTCACGGTGAGAGGCTTCAAGGACATGCAGTCACCGGAGCTGTCCACCTTTGCGGGTACTACGACACGATGGGGACAACGACTGGTGAATCAGGTGACTGCACAGCGCAAGTGGCGATTATTCTCAGCGGACATCAGCCAGGCGTTCTTGCGCGGGCTCACCTTCGAGCAGGTCGCCGCCATGGACGGCGAGGTCAAGCGGAAGGTGCAGTTCACGATGCCACCAGGATCGATTCCAGTCCTCCGGCAGCTGGAGGGCTACGAGGACTACAACCCTGTGACAGAGGTGTTGTTGCTCCTGCGCTGCGGCTTCGGTCTGAAGGACGCGCCGAGGCTGTGGCAGGTCATGTTGAAGCAAGTGCTGGAGAAGACAGGAGGCAAGGCGCTCATCAGCGACCCGCAGATCTACGTGTACCACGACGCGAAGGGTGAGCTGCAGATGATCATGTCCTCGCACGTGGACGACCTCAAGGGCGGCGGCGAGGACTACCTGCGGGAGAAGGTATTGAGCATGATCGAGAGCGAGTTCGGGAAGCTGAAGCGCCAGTACGACTGCTTTGAGTGCATTGGCATCATGCACGAACAGGACGCTGTGACCAAGGCCATCTGGACGCATCAGCAGCACTACGTTCAGCAGCTGCGACCGCTCCAGGAAGACCAGTATGTGATGGAGAATGAAGATGGCCAGGTGAGCGTGGAGACCCACGCGGCGTACATGTCGCTGCTCGGGGGGATCGCATGGATGACGCAGACGATGGCGCCCATTGCAGTGTACGTCAGCTACCTCCAGCGGCAGGCCAAGAAGCCGTCAGTCGGAGACATCCGGAAGATCAACCGGCTGCTGAAGTGGATCATGGTGAACGCGAAGCAGCTCGGAGTTCGGTTCATCGAGTTGGACATGACCCGAGTGCGGCTGGCCGTCGTCAGCGACTCAGCCTTCCACGCCATGGAGTTCGAAGGCTTGGCGATCCGAGGCTGTGTGATCATGTTGCTGGAGGCTGACGCCGAGGTGCTTCAAACCGGATCGACGTACAGAATTGTGATGCTTGACTGGTACAGCAGAAAGCAGAACAACGTAGTGAGGTCCACCTACGCCGCCGAGCTGATGGCGTTGTTGGACGCACTTGGCACCGGCACCCTCATGAACGTGGCATTGACTGAGATCAGTGAAGGAGTGTGCACAGCGAATGAGATGCGAGTGCGGCAGGAGGCCGGCGACCTAGTGTTGAAGATGATCGCGGCCATCGACGCGAAGGCAGTGTTTGACGCCGTCTCCGCCGCCACCGTCAAGGTGACCACGGACAAGCGCATGTTCGTGCCGACGCTCGCGGTGCGTGAGCAGATCGACCGCCTCCAGCTGTCCCAGCTCAGCTGGATCGACACGGTGGACATGCTGGCGGACGGGCTGACGAAGGGCGAGCTCGACCGGACGGCCCTCGTGAAGCTGGGCTTCAGCAGCGAGTGGCACCTGAGCGGCCTGCAGCCAGTGGCCTTCTCGGCGCGCAGTGCGCTGGAGGGCCGCGCAGAGCGCTCGAATTCCCGACCCGAGTGAAAGGGTGTCAGGGAGAGCGGGAGCGAGCATAGCAGCGTGCTTGCGCCCGCCGCCGCCTGTGCCCGCCGCAGCCTTTGGCTCAAGATGAAGGCGGGGATCCGCCGAACTGTCGACAGAGAGAGTGAAGGCATCAACCCTCAATCAGTACGCTTCCCATGGCAATGGTGACGACCATTCCTCTTGTGCGTGCTGCCTGGCCGTTCGGCCACCTGGAGGAGGAGGAGGAGAGCACCAGAGGTCTTTCGACTTCCTCCTCCTCCTCCTCCTCCTCCTCCTCCTCCTCCTCCTCCTCCTCTTCCTCTTTTCCTCCGCAGGCGGCTCCCTGCGCGGCCCCCTTCGCCCCCCCGCAGCCATTTTGCCCGCGGGGGCGCGGCGGCCCGCCGATGGGAGCCCCCAGCCCCAGGTGCTTCTCGCCTGGCGCGTCCCTGGCGAAGGGTGCTTGTGCCGCCTTGCCCCCTGCGGCGAGCGCGACCGCACCCTCAGCCCGACGACGACGGCGCGCCGCGGTCGCTGCAGGTCGGCGCGCGCAGCGGGCGTCCTGCGCTCTTTCCGCAGCGAGTATGGCGGGCCCGTCGGTGCGATCGGCGCAGCCAACCATTGCGCGCACCGCTCTCCTGCCGGCGGCGGCTGGCGCGCGACTGGCAGGTCAGCCCACATCGACATGCATAGGCGGCGTGGCGGCGGATCGCATGACCATGCATCAGCCTGCTGGGCTTCGTCCCGTTCCTGGACCCCGTGGTCGCCGGTTTCATGGAGTCTCGGTGGCAGCTGCTGTTCTCCTTCGACATGGAGGTTCTGGCGGCGCGGCTGCGCCTCGCGCGGCCCCTCTGCTGCCCGCTGGGCCCCGAGCTGTCCCGGGACCCTAAGTTCGCCTCTTCCTTAGAGTCTCTGCCGTGCGTGATGGGGCTCTACGTTGCGAAGATGATCGTCCGCCCCATGGATTTGGTGGTCGCCCCGGTGTTCCTCGTCCTATCCCTGGGCCTCTCGGGCTTGTGTTTCAGGGCGTGACTGCTGCTGGACCTGACGCTCGCGATCATGGCCATCGTCACGGCGGCGATGCGGTGGTTCCTTGCTCGCTGCGGGACGGCGCTGTCTCTGCTGCGCGTTATGAAGTTGGCGCTCTGCATCGTCGTGGCGGTCCTGGCGGTGCGGCTGCGCCTTCTGCGGCCCCTCACCACATTGCTGGGCCACGTCCCGTGCCTGGACCTCGTGGTCGCCTGTTCTCTGGATTGGTTGCCGTGCGAGCTGGAGCTCTACCTTGCGATGGTGTTCTTCGCCGCAGTGGTCTCGGACGTGGTGATGGGCCTTCTCTCCGCCCCATTCCTGGGATTCGCGGGCGCGTGTTCTCGGGCGCGTCTGCTGATGGGCCTGGCGCTCATGCTCGTGGTCTTCGTCGCGGAGGCGCTGCTGTGGATTCCTGTTCGCTTCGGGACGGCACTGGAGCAGGCGATCAGCCCGCATCCTCACTCTTCGACTTCGCCACCCTGGAAAGGGCTTGGGAGGCGGCCTCGAACGAGATCTTCGGGCTCATAGCGCACACTTCGGATGATAATGACCTGGCCACTGTCTCTGATGCATCGCACGTTAGAGAATTTGCGCCTGTTCTCTCTCGTTCTCGAGGGAGTGGCTTCGGTGGTCTTTCCGCGTCTTGCGGAAGACACGGCCTGGAGGACAGCGCGAGCTGTGCAGTCCCAGGTGACGCCACATACCTCCTTCAGGGAGTGGTTTCGGTGGACTCCCCTTGCACGAAGGGGGGGGGGGGGGGCGCAGCCTGGAGGGTAGCGCCCAGCGCCGCCCCAGGTGATGCCGCACACCTGAATGCTCTTGGCTGGCCCTTGTGCCAGAGCTGTTTTTCTCTCCTTGTGCCCGCGCCTCGCCCCGTGATCCTGGCGGTGGGGGCGTGGCGGCTGTCGGGCTCGCGGGAGGGGGCTTGCCCCCTCTCACTCTTTCGTGGGCGTCTGGCGCACCGCGCGACGCTCCCAGGTAGTGCCGTACCCTCTTCTCCTCCGCCTCCTCATCCTCCTTCTCCTCCTCCTCCGCATCCGCATCCGCCTCCTCCTCCTCCTCCTCCTCCTCCTCCTCCTCCTCTTCCTCCTCCTCCATCTCGGGCTCACAAGTCAGAAGTCAGAAGCCACAGCAGTCCAGCAGAAGGCTGACTTCAGGCTCAGTTCGGGGCGGCGGCCCTCGCAGCGGGGACAACATGGGGGCTCCGGGGGCAACGGTACCCCGGAGCCCCCGGAACCCCCGGAACCCCGGACCCCGGCGCTCCGCGCTCGGATGTCTTGGAGCGGCGCGCTGCCCCCCGCGGCGGCGCTCCCGGCGCCGCCCTGGAGTTCGGTCGGGCATGCCGTCCTGCAGGCGGAGCTTGGAAAAACTTCGACATATGCAACACATGTCAGAAGCAGTCCAACAAAAACCGCCTGGCGAAGAACCGAACCATATGCAGTCGTGAGTACCGCAGTTGTGGGCATCGTCTTCCGTGGAGCGCCCTGTCCCGCCATTGGGACCTTCGGTCGAGCTCCCTAAGTCTACACTTTCTTTTGCTCCTGTGACCCTTTGTTTTGCTGTGGAAGTGGGGCTCGCCCACCTCAACCCTTTTTTTGTTTCCTGCGGCCTCCCCACCAGTGGAGCACTTCATTTTTTTCCTGTGGCCCTTGTTGATTTCATGTCACCCTGTAACAAAAATCCTGCGGGGGGTTTCCCAGACCGTGCGGGAGGCCGACCTTGAAAGGGCCAGGGGTGGGTCAAGGGCCAGGACCGGACCAGGGGGACGACGAGGAATGAAAATAAAGAGGTCCGAGCTCTAGAGCACAGTTGTGCAAGATAATTAACACGGAACAGTGATGACCCCATCCCCGAAGGGGAAGAGTGTTTTGGGAAGAGGAAAGACCGACATCGTTAGACCACATGTCGCGCAGAGGGCTGGGATTTTAGTGAGGGTATTCACTCATTCCAGAAGATGGGATGTATGGACGACTGTATGTTTGAATTGGTGTAGGAACGGACGGGTGTATATATGTGTACACGTACGTTTGTAGGACAAAGCAGACACGCGCCAAAACCTGAGCGCGCGCGAAGCGCGCGACGACCCCTTCAGCCCCAAGAGGGCCCAAGGCTTCCAGCACGACCAAACCTTGGCCCTAAGCCTGAGGCTCCCTAAGTGAATCAGGGGGCCTCCAGGGCCTCCCCGGGGCGGCTCAAAGCAGCTCCATGGGGCACGAGTGAGCGACCAGAGCAGACCAATAGGGCAGAGGGGCAGCTCGAGCGCTTGCAAGACGGCTCGAGACGACCAAAACAGCCCCCCTGACTGGCGCGGGAGTCTCGGAGCACAACATCAGCGATGTTTCAATAATTGCTGTATGAGTTTAGCATTTTTGTTTGTCCGCTCCTCCGGGCGCCCACGACGGGCCAAGAGGCCCCCAAGTTCGCCTTTCGACGGCCGAGAGGAATCCTGATAGGGCCCACCCAGGGCCCACGCTGGCCCAAGAGGGGCCCAAGGCGGCTCAAGATGGCCCCACAAGGGCCCCAGAGTGGCTCAAGACGGCCCAAGAGTGCTCCCAGACTCCAAGGGATCCAAGAGGACCCCAGGACGGCCCAAGATGGGCTCAGCGATTTCCATTCATTCGCATTCAGGAGCTGGTTGGTCGTGTCCTCCCTCAATCCTACCGCGGTTTCATTCTCAGCGCGCGTTTGGCGCAGCTCGCGGTTGGCGCGCATTTGGTGCGTCGACTGCTTCGCCGTCTGGTAATTGACTAATGCCTGGTTGCCAGAAAGTGCGGCAGAATGTGGGCTATGTTGCGGCATGTTGAATTCAACATTGGGTTGCTGTTGACCATATTGAACCCGTCCCCGGGAGTATCCTGGACGCTCCAGACCCTCGCGAGGGGGTCCCATGACCACGGTGATACAGGGATGATGAAGAAGAGATTGTTTGGAAGCGGCGGCACCCTAAACTACCCTTGCCCAGAGTGCCGGTGGTATTCGTCGTCGTCTTGCTTGTCATGTTGTTGTCAATTGCGCGCCCATTTTGTTGTTGCCCGTCACAGCCAACACACGTATACAAACGTTTCTACCCTGGGCGGGTTGTCTTGTTGAGAACCCCATTGCCCTGCCACACGTTCGTGACCTTGGAAAATTGAAAGATTGAGAATCCTATGGCCCTGCCACCCGCTCGTGACCTGAAAGGGATGAAATAGTGAGACTCCGATGCCCCTCCTCCTCCTCCTCCTCCTCATCCTCCTCATCCTCCCCCTCCCTTTCTTTCGCCTCCTGCTGTGGGAAATCTAGTCGCGTATCGATGTTTCGACGTGTGGGCGCGGGAATTTGCAGTCCAACGCTTGTTCTTTCGAGGGCGTTCAAGTCGTCGTCCTCGTCGCCGTCTAGAGGCCCCCTGGAGGCCCCTTGGAGGCTCCCCTAGAGGCCCCACGATGCCCCAATGGGGCCCAAACAGGCTCCCCACGACGAACTCAGGAGGCGAAACAAGTAGGTTTTTTTTGGTCTGTTCGATAGTTGCAAGTTGTTGCAGGTGAATCGTGTTCTCTCTGTTTCCTGCTTCCGACGGTCCAAGACAGCCCACGAGGCCCCAGAAATCAGCTCAAGACGGCCCAAGAGGCACCCAAAGAAGGCGCCACGGTGGCGCAAGAGAGTCCCAAGACGTCTCAAGAGTACCCCAAGAAAGGACAGGGCAGGCGGCAGGGGGCGACCAAAACGTTGTTTTGGCACTCTCGTGGATCGTTTTCGTTTTCTCTATGCTTCCGTTTTGTTTTCATTCTGGACCCACCATGGGCCAACATTGTTTTCTGATTTGCGCCCAAATGCTGTTCCGGGCCGCGGGACGGGCCGCCTCCGCTCCCCCAGACGCTCCAGAACGAGAGAAAGCGAAGCGATGCCGCAGAGCGCCGTTTTTGGTCGGACCCCCCTGGGGGAGAGAGGGGGGGGGGGGGATGCGTCGGTCGGCGGCGGCGCCCGCGGCGCCGGCGCCCAGCTGCACGCGCCGATGAGCATCACCGCGCCGGCGCCGATGGTGGCGCCCATCAGCCTGAGCCAGTCGGCGTGGGCCTCCGCGCTGGCCCTGGGCGGCGGTGGGGCGCAGCACGCCGCCGGCCCCTCCCGCCCCGCCGCGCGCCGAGCGCCCCCCCTTGAACGAAGGATTGCAAAAAACCGAAGGATTGCAAAAAACCGAAGGATTGCAAAGAACCGAAGGATTGCAAACAACCTTGAACGAAGGATTGCAAAAAACCGAAGGTTTTTTTGCAATCCTGGGTTTTTTGCAATCCTTCGTTGCAATCCTTCGGTTTTTTTGCAATCCTTCGTTGCAATCCTTCGGTTTTTTGCAATCCTTCGGCCACGAAGGCCAGGGTCCAGTTGGGCACGTCCCTCTGCAGGAAGAGCGCTCAAGAGCAGCCACGAGGTGATGTGGTGACGACGTGTCGTGCTCTTTCGGGTCTCCGCCTGGTCGTGTTCTGAGCATTCCCCGAGCAACCCTGCGGTGTTGGGTCCTCGCTTTGAAGAGAGCGCCCCGCGTTCACTCCTTCCTCCCTCTCCCTCCTCCCTCCTCCCACCATCATCATCATCATCATCAGCATCATCATCATCATCATCATCATCCTCATCATCATCATGACCCTCATGGTCCTCATAGTCCTCATCATCTCCATCATCATCATCGTGGCATCATCACCATCCTCATCTCAATATTTCTCAGAAAACACATCCGCATCATCATCAGTATCATCATCAGTATCATCATTATCATCATCATCATCATCATCATCATCATCATCATCATCATCATCATCATCGTCATCGTCATCGTCATCGTCATCGTCATCGTCATCATCACCATCGTCATCGTCATCGTCATCGTCATCGTCATCATCAGCAGCATCGCCGTCGTCGTCATCACTATCGCCATCAGCGTCGTCATCGTCGCCGTCATCATCACCATCATCGTCATCAGCTTCGGTACACCCCGCACAAGCTTTGTGGCCTCATATGCAGCTCCACCGAGGGCCCCAGTAGCGGTGCCCACATGCGTCCGTGCCACCCATGCCGGCACACCACTCACCACCGAAAGCCCCAGTGGCGGTGCCCACATGCGTCCGCGCCACCACACACCCTTCACACGTTTCGTGGCCCCCTAGGGAGTTCCACCGAAGGCCCCAGTGGCGGTGCCCACATGCGTCCGCGCCACCCATGTCGGCACACCCCTCACACGCTTTGTGGCCCCATAGGGAGCTCCACCGAAGGCCCCCGTGGCGGTGCCCACATGCGCCCACGACACCCATGTCGGCACACCACTCACAAGCTTCGCGGCCCCATAGGGAGCTCCACTGGAAGCTTCAGCGGCGGTGCGCGGTGCCCACATGCGTCCGCGCCATCCATGTCGACACACCCCTCAAACGATTCGTGGCCCCCCTACATAGCTCCACAGAAGGCCCCCGTTGCGGTGCCCACATGCGTCCGCGCCACCCACTTCGGTGCACCCCTCACACGCTTCGTGGCCCCATAGGGAGCTCCACCGAAGGCCCCAGTGGCGGTGCCCACATGCGTCCGCGCTCTCCATTTCGGCACATTCTTCGCACGTTTCGTGGCCCCATAGGGGTCTCCGCCGAAGGCCCCCGTTGGTGCCCACATGCGTCCGCGCAACCCATTTCAGCACAGCCTTCACACGTTTAGGGAGCTCCACCGAAGGCCCCAGTGGCGGTGTCCACATGCATCCGCGCCACACCGTTCGACATTCCCCTAGATACACGACCTGTGGGAGCTCCACCGTCTCAGACGGATCGTGCCGATCAGGGTCCGTAGGAGTTCCACCCATAGTGCGAAGACATTGCGGTTTCGGACGTTTCGTGGCTCCTCCGCAGTCCCATTCACGGTTCGTGACCCCACAGGGAGCTCCACCGAAGGCCCCTTAGGGAGCTCCACCGAAGGCCACAGTGGCAGGGCCCGCATGCGCCCGACGCCGATTTTGGAACACCCCTCACACGTTTCGAGGATTCATAGTGTGCCCCAACGGAAGGGTCCGCATGCGCCAGACGCCCAATATGGCACATTCATCACACGGTTTATGGCCCCATAGGGAGGTTCCCATAAGGCCCCAGTGGCAGGGTCCGCATGCGTTCCCCCGGCCAGCCCAATAGGGAGCTCCACCGAAGGACCCAGGGGCATGGTCCGCATGCGCCCCCCCGCCCAGTTCGGCACAACCCTCACGAGGGTCGTGGCCCCATAGGGAGCCCCACCGAAAGCGGTACCCACAACGCGGTACTCACAATTGCATATGGTTGGGCTTTTCGCCGGGACAATTTGCATTTTTCTTCAAACATCCGCCTGTAGGAGGACATGCCCGACCTAAGGCTAGGGGCAACTCAGGAGGGGAAAAACCACGCAGACACAATGCATCGTCGACTCCCAGGAAAGTGCAGGAAACTATGGGCAGGGGGAGGAAAACGAAAATCCATAGAATATTAAAAACTATTCGAGGTCCTTGGATTTACATATCTATTGATTTCTGTGTCCCTGGGCCTCTTTCGCAATGTTAGGGGGGGATGATCGGCGGGGGGCCGGGGAGGAATGCAGAGGGGGGCGGGCCTTTTCGGTCACCATAGGGGGAAGCGGGTCCTGAGGGAAACAGGTCGTTGGGTTCTTCCCGTTTTGGGCTTCCCGCTTCCCCCAGGCGATCGCAAACATGGATCAAGGGGGCGTGGATTAGCGACGGGTCCCGTTTCCATGGGCAATCGCGGATTTCCGCCGCCGAACGAAGCGGCACCAGCCGCATTTGGGGGAATACACCTCCCCCGGTCCATGGATTTGGCGACCGCGCGCCAAATCAATGGATCGCTAATCCATGTTTGCGCTCTCCGGAGTTTCCCCCACGCTGGCTCAGGAGGCTCTGCAGGCTTCCAGCCTCGAAAAGTTGTCTGGGGAAGCGCCACGAAGCCATCGGCAGGCTCACTGGGGATTCTGTTTCGGTCTTTTGCCCCCCCCCCACACCCCCAGAATTTCATCTGGACTGTTTGTGTTGCCTTGTGTTTTCATGTGCAGCTGCTGGCCTGTGCATGGTTGCCCTTTCTCTTGCTTCGCGGCGGTGGCTGTTGTCGACAGCCCCGCCGTCCTCCGTCGCGCTTGCCGCCTGCCTTCGATGTCGTTTGCGCGGCCCGCGCGTTGTGTTGTGGGCATACGTCTTGGCTACAGACCACTCGCACGCGCGTGCGAATTGCTGGCGCAACAACCATCATCATCATCATCATCATCATCATCATCATCATCATCATCATCATCATCATCATCAGCAGCAGCAGCAGCATCAGCATCAGCATCAGCATCAGCATCAGCATCATCATCATCATCCTCATCCTCATCCTCATCCTCATCCTCATCCTCATCCTCATCCTCATCACCATCACCATCACCATCACCATCATCCATCATCATCATCATCATCATCATCATCATCATCATCATCATCCTCAGCAGCAGCAGCATCATCAGCATCATCATCATCATCATCATCATCATCATCATCATCATCATCATCATCATCATCATCATCATCATCATCATCATCATCATCATCATTATCATCCATCCTCCCTGACCCTCTCCATCCTTGACGTTGCTCTTCGACCTTCTCGACATCCCTGCCCAGTCCTCCTTGCCCCCCCTTCCCTCCTCTTCCTCGCCTTTCTTGCGCCTCGTTTCTTCTTTCTCCCCCTTGCCGACCTGGGGGCTTTCTCGCGGACGTTCGGGGCGGGGCAGAGCCGCGAACCCGAATCGGTGCTCAGGGCGGCCGCAGGCGGGACCTCGCGGGGGAGGGCCAGGCCCGCGCGGATGTGCCTCGGTCGAGATTGCACCTCAATGTTGCCCGGGGGGAGGCCGAGACCTGTTGCTGCCCCTCCCCTCCCCCGCGTCCCCTTCTGTTTTTTCTTGTTTTCTCACGTCCCAAACGGCCCACCCACCCCTGCCTCCCCCCTCCTCTCCCTCCCGGCCCTCGCCTTCCCCCCCCGCCGATGGGGGGGGAGGAATGAGTGGGGGATCGGGGGAGGGAGGGGAGCGAAAATGGGGGGGGGCGGGAGGGGAGAAGGGGAGGGGGGGGAGGGAGGAGGGAGGGGAAACGGGAAGCGGAGCCCCCCGTCCTCCTTCGACGGCGTGGGGAGCATCCTCGCGCCTCGCCCAGCTTCGGAGATTGAGCCGGACGCCCTGCCAGAACCCCCCCGTGGCTTGCCGGCGCACACAGGGCATAGCGGGGAACACAGGGGGTGGTGCACACAAGGGGTGGCGCACATTGGGGGAGGGCGTGGTGCACACAGGGGACGGTGCACATTGTGGGCGGCGTGTGGTGCACAGTGGGGACCCCCCGGCAGGAGGCAGCGCGCTGGCGGTGTACAGTGGGGAGACAGACCGTCATGGGCGATTGTGGCGCACACTGGGAGGTGCATCGTGCAACTCCATCACAAAACCCCAGCATGCACCACCATCGCCGCCCCCAGCGTGCACCACTTCGGCTTTCGGCGCAGGGAAAATTTGGCGGTCGAGGTTGCAGGGCCGATTCGGGCGCCACCCACCAGGTGCACCGCGAGGGGCCAACTGCAACGTTTCCCGGGGTGGCCCAGGCAGCAGGCGCAGACGAGGGGGAACAGGGTAGGGACCCTGCAGATGGCGGACGGGAGCAAGTAGCTGGAAACGGCAGGGGGCAGGGAGGAAAGAGGAACGAGAGGGAGGAGCGCGACGGGACGGGCAGGGAGGGGAGGCGAGTGCGGAGAGGGAGAGGAGAGGGAAGGCAGTGGGGAGGAGGGGATCGACAGGGACGGGAGAGAGGGAAAGAACACGAGAAGGCAGGGGGGGGCAAGGAAGGGAGAAGGGGGGAACGAGGGGGAGGGGAGGGGCAGCAACAGGTTTCGGTTCCCGGGTCACTCCCGAGCAGGATTGAGGCGTGGCCCGCGCTGGGGCGGGAGCGCCATCCTGAACGATGGAAGCAAATTGCCGATCCTATAGTGCGGCCAGCGCTGCAGCTGGAGCTTCCTCGAGGCACCGAAAACACTCCGACGGAAAAAAAGGAATGACCAACAAGTGAAGCCTTGTGTGTAAGAACAATACGGAGAGGGGGGGCACTCCCTGGCCGTTTGCAAGGGGGGGAGTAGTGTTCAGATTGAACAGTTGTGGAGATGAGCTGACCTATTGGGGGGGGCAACGTTTGGGGGGGACCAGCTCTGAGGAGGGGGGGGCAGACATCGAGTTGGAGTCGGCGATAATTCAGGATCTTCGGGTGAGAGAGGGGAGTAGTGCTCAGATTGAGAAACTGTGGATAGGAACCCTTTTGTCTGGGTGGGGCAAAGTTAGGGGGGGACCAGCTCAGCGGGAGAAGACATCGATCTGGAATCGGCGATGCTTCGCCATCTTCGCGGGAGAAAGGAGAATATTGTGCAGAGCAGTTGTGAAGAGGAATGGACTTTTTTTTGGGGGGGGGGGGGGGGGGGGGGGGCAACTTTTGGGGTGGGGACTAGATCGTGGGGGGGAACGTCGAGCTGGAATTGGCGATACTTTGCGATCTTCGGGGGGGAGAGGAGAGCAGTGCTCGTAGTGCGTCTTCCTTTGTGGAGAGGGGCTGCCTTTCCTGTGGTCTTCCCGCCCTGCCGGGGCCGACCCCGGCGAGGCAGCGAGGCGGAGAGGAGCGGGGGCAGAGAGATGAGGGCAGCCGTTGCGGGGGGACCAGCTCCCCAGCTCAGGGGGGGACACGTCGAGCTGGCATCGGCGATGTTTCGCCGATAGATCGATGACGAGCCCCCGATACTTAACAAATCCAGACGTCCCTGGGCGAGGCGTGGCTGCCAGGCCCCCATCGGCGACGAATGGGCGATTTGGGGTCGGTGCATCCCTTCTGAGCCCTTCAGGCCTCTCGGCGATGCGCAGCTGCGGAAGCATTCCAAGTCTGGAACGCCGCCGAGAGCCAGCGAGCACGTTCAACAAAAAACATCGAAACTCCAAACTTCGTCGTCCCCTGAGGGGAGGAGGGGAGGGGGAGAGGGAGAAGGAGGACGAGGAAGAGGGGGACGAGCAGGAGGGGGAGAAGGAGGGAAAGGAGGAGGGGAGGAGGAGGAGGAGGAGGGGAGGAGGAGGAGGAGGAGGACTCTTCGGAGGAGGAGGGGAGGTGGAGGAGAAGGGGAAGGAGGAGGAGACGCATCAACGATTTTGCAATAATGATGTCACTCAACCTTTCTCTTCGCAAGTCCTCACAGGATTTGTTTTCAATGCTGAGAGTGGCCCATCAGAAGACAACATTCTGGCAATCCTTCATCGTGCCAAAACACAAGTCCTGCGACTCCAACGGCGAGGGTCAACGTGACTATTGCGCCCTGACCATCCAATAAATTGGGCCAGAGCACCGTTCCTGGGACACCAGCACAGCGAATCAACGTGACTAATGCGTCCTGACATTCCTGAGCCGCGCCAGAATACCACTCCTGGAGCTACTATCATACGACCCCTTGAAACTGCCGCAAACGTTTGAGACGAAGCTGCGCGGCGCTAAGGCGTGAGCCACAGTTCGGAGCCGCATGCCATCTATGAATCTGTCGCAATCGTTGTAAACGAATGTGCGCGGCGCTGAGGCGAGAGCCACATTTTGAAACGACACGCCCTTCATCAGCGACTGTGTTGCAATGCTTGCGGCGCTGAGGCGAGGGCCACATTTCGATTCCCACTCGCCCCCCATCCTCAGGTGAGGACGATTCTGGTGAAACATGCGGCCCGCCCTGCCAGCACTTCTGAAGGTACGACTGGGAGGATATGCCTCTATGGAAGAGGAATAGAGGGGAGTGGAGGAGGAGGAGGACGACGAAAAGGAAGAGGGGGGGCGGAGGAGGAGGAAGAGGAGGAGTTGGAGGACCAGTGCAAACCCAAGAGTCACCAACGATGTTGGACTAAACCCACCCTCCAAACTCCCTCTTCATATGCCCCTACAACGGTGTGTTCCACTGAGGAAACTGCCTCGTTCCGAGCATTTTCCTTGGGTGGAGGGCAAAGGGTGAAATGTGGAATGCCGTTTCGATCGGGTTTCGTGGCTTGAATCTGCAAAATGTAAATCACAAGACGGATTGATGTTCGAGGTGCCCATGGAAGACAACCGATGGAAGACCTTGCAGCATGCCAACAAATTGTTCTCGGGATTCCAACACCACAGATCAACCTGACCTTTGCGTCGTGACGATCCTGAATCGTGCCAGAACGCCATTCTTGGGACTTCAATTCCGCGAACCAACCTAACTGTTGCAACCTCACAACCCTGAACCATTCCCAAACACCATGTCTGGCACGCTGATCATGGGAATCCGTGAAACTCGCTTGCAAAATGTCTTATTGTGCGCTGCGCTAATACGAGAGCCACATTTTGCTAACGACACGCCCTCAATCCGTGAAACTCTTGCAAAATCTCTAAAAACGAGTGCGCGCTGCGCTAAGGCGAGAGCCACAGTTTGAAGTGAAGCTCTCGCAAGTGTATTAAAAGAATGTGCGCTGCGCTAAGGCGAGAGCCACATGTCGAAAACGGCCCGCCCTCAATCCGTGAAGCCCATGCAAAGGTTTGAAACGAATGCGCGCTGCGTTAACGCGAGAGCTACATTCTGAAAACGGCCCGACCTCAACCCGTGAAGCTCTTTGCAAATGTTTGAAACGAACGTACGATGCGCTAAGGCGAGAGCCATCTTTTGAAAACGGCGCGCCCTCCATGTGTGAAAGTGATGTCACCTTCAAAACTTCAGGGTCATGAGTGGTGGGGAAGTCTCAGGCGACACGCCCGGCCCACCAAAAAAAATAGCCTCGGGGTGCGGCAGGAGGAAGCTAGTCATAAGGAAAAGGAATGGAGGAGGAACAGGAGGAGGCAAACGAGGAGGAGGAGGAGGAGGAGGCGGAGAGTACGCAACCTTAGCAGTCAAGGCAGCCGAACTGCTGGCGCTGCCGCCGCCTCCCGTCCCCCTCGGCAGGCCCTGGTGGCGCCTCGGCGGTGGCGGCGGCGTGCGCGGGCACGTCCGCCGCGCATAGGGACGCACCCTTCGGCGCGCCCTTCCAGGCCCTTCGGCGCGGAGGGCCCACGGAGAGAGGACGTCTCTTCTGTTATTTGGTCTTTTCTCCTCCCCTCCCCTC
>CAUYUJ010014324.1:7500-30838 GCA_963575745.1 Prorocentrum cordatum | reverse complement strand
AGGAGGAGGAGGAGGAGGAGGAGGAGGAGGAGGAGGCGGAGGAGGCGGAGGAGGAGGGGGAGTGTTTCGGCACGGGGTCCCCAGAAGCCCCGACCTGCTCCCCAGGACCGCGGTTTCTCGTCCCGAGCCGCCCTTGTGGACGACCCCGGGGCCCGGCAGGGGCCCCCAGAGGCCCAAGGAACGGCCAAGACGCTCCCGTCTTGATTTTGCTGCGGGGCGCGAGCAGGTCTGGCGGGGGATCTCCGAACAAAAACTCCGGAGGAAGGATTCGTTCATTCCTCTGGATTTATGTTCGGTATCCATCGTGCTGAAGCATCACCGCTTCACCGCTTCAGCAAGAACAGTGCATCCATCATCATCGTTCCCCCTCGGCCCCTCATCTACCCGCATTTGTGTAGTAATGGCTCAATCTATGCATACGGATCTCCCCCTGAGGAGATTGCCCGAGATTGGCGCGCCCCCCCCGGGTGTGGTTTCAAGGGGTGTGGTGCCTTTGCTGGATCTGGCGATGTTATTTCTGGATTGCGATTGCATAAGACAGCGGGGAGGGTCTGATTTGGGGGGGTGATTTAAGGGAATGTCTTTGAGAGCTTGGGGGGGAGTCTGGCGAAGAGATTTCGGTGGGTCTCCCTGACGGGGGGAGGGTCAAAAACGGCCTGTCTGGAGGGTACCAGAAACCCCCCACTCTTGATTACTGAGTTGAGAGCATATATCGTTATGATGTTCCGACCTACTTTAGCCTTGATCACACGAAAGAATTTCGAGCACCAGAGAAGTACCAAAATTGGAGGACGTTCTCGTGCCAGGCCCTTCGCTAGCGTGTCGGGCAGACATTGTTTCGATCTTCTTCAGGGTGCTCGAAATTAGCTCTGGGATGCGGTCCTCAAGGTAGGATAGGGATATCATGCATCAATCGTCGATAACATCGCCATCTTAACGTTTGGCACCACACTAAGTCGGCCATGTCCTCCTACAGGGGGGGGATTCTGGACGAAGATTAAGAAATAGTCAGAACGTGTTCAAAACTAGCCACCAAGAGTCCAACATTAGTTCCCTGACCACTGGTTGTTTTTCTTGTGTTTTTTTTTTAAAAATTGCCGCCTGTAAAGGGACAGGCCCGACTTGACACCACACCCGTTTACCCCCCTCTCCGACCTCCGAGCGGAGAGACGACCGCCAGCGGCGGCGCCCAACCCCCCCGAGGGGGGGCGGGTCCGAGGCGACGACAGGGGCGAACAGCCCCGGGGGCGTGCAATACACGCATGCGCCCGGGAGCCCTGTCGAAGACAGAACATCGGCGCCCCTGGATACAGGCATTGCTCTCCCCTGGGCGATTCGCCCCTCTCGTCGCCGCCGGCCCCAGACCCCCGACGTCATGTTTTTCCCCATATCCTAAGGATTGGGGTTCTTGTTATTACTCTGACGCCTCCCACTGCTCCTCCTTCCTCCCGCTCGCGCCTCCCTCCTCCCAATGATAATCACCAGATAAGACAAGACAAGATAAGATACTACAAGATAAGATAAGATATCACAAGATATGATAAGGTAAGATAAGATATATGACAAGGTAGGATAATAGATAAGATAAGACAGCCTATGGAGTAATAAGATAAGACAAGATATGATGCGATAAGATGAGTTGATATAAGATAAGCTAAGACAAGATAAGAGATTTCACTCACACTCTCTCATGATCACAAAACGCTGCCAGGGGCATCATTTGGGAGCCCCAAGGGGGGGCCACCCTGGCTGATCTCACGAGCCCGTTCGCGCCGATTTTGGTGGGACGTCTCAGCTAAAATTGCCGTTTGGCCTCCCCAACATGTCTCTCTTGAGAGCCTCATGGTCACAAAACGCTGCCAGGGGCATCAATTGGGAGCCCCAAGGGGGAGCCACCCTGGCTGATATCAC
This sequence comes from Prorocentrum cordatum, assembly GCA_963575745.1. NCBI lineage: Eukaryota > Dinophyceae > Prorocentrales > Prorocentraceae > Prorocentrum > Prorocentrum cordatum. The sequence continues at coordinate 28,927 of CAUYUJ010014324.1, read as the reverse complement.
GAGCCCGTTCGCGCCGATTTTGGTGGGACGTCTCAGCTAAAATTGCCGCTTGGCCTCCCCAACATGTCTCTCTTGAGAGCCTCATGATCACAAAACGCTGCCAGGGGCATCATTTGGGAGCCCCAAGGGGGAGCCACCCTGGCTGATATCACGAGCCCGTTCGCGCCGATTTTGGTGGGACGTCTCAGCTAAAATTGCCGTTTGGCTTCCCCAACATGTCTCTCTTGAGAGCCTCATGATCACAAAACGCTGCCAGGGGCATCATTTGGGAGCCCCAAGGGGGAGCCACCCTGGCTGATATCACGAGCCCGTTCGCGCCGATTTTGGTGGGACGTCTCAGCTAAACTTGCCGTTTGGCCTCCCCAACATGTCTCTCTTGAGAGCCTCATGATCACAAAACGCTGCCAGGGGCATCATTTGGGAGCCCCAAGGGGGAGCCACCATGGCTGATATCACGAGCCCGTTCGCGCCGATTTTGGTGGGACGCCTCAGCTAGAATTGCCGTTTGGCGTCCCCAACATGTATCTCTTGAGAGCCTCATGGTCGCAAAAACGCTGCCAGGGGCATCATTTGGGAGCCCCAACGGGGAGCCACCCTGGCTGATCTCACGAGCCCGTTCGCGCCCGATCGGAGTGGGACGCCTCAGCTAGAATTGCCGTTTGCCTCCCCAAATTGTGTTTCTTGAAAGCCTCATGGTCACATAAACGCTGCCAGGGGCATCATTGGGAAGCCCCAGTCGGGAAGCCCAAGGGGGAGCCACCTGGCTGATCTCACGAGCCCGTTCGCGCGATATGGGGGGACGCCTCAAGTAGAAATGCCGCTTGGCGCCCCCAACATGTATCTCTTGAGAGCCTCATGATCACAAAACGCTGCCAGGGGCATCACTTGGGAGCCCCAAGGGGGGTCCACCAGGGGCTTCATAGTCACCAAACGCTGCCAGGGGCAGCATTTTGGCTTCCCAAAGAGGAGCCGGCCCGGGCCTCCTAGTCGCCAGACGCTGCCAGGGGCACCATTGGGATTCAGACTCGCACCCAGACTCACTCATACACAAGCTCACTCACACTCAGATTCATTTCTTCAGAGTCAGGCACATACAGACGTATCCATACTCAGACTCACCCACACTCAGGCTCACCTAACCCAGACTCCGTCAGAAGCCAGTGGCGAAGAGAGCAGAGAGGAGAGAGAGAGAGAGAGAGAGAGAGAGAGAGAAGAGAGAGAGAGAGAGAGAGAGAGAGAGAGGGAGAGAGCGAGAGAGCGAGAGAGAGAGAGAGAGCGCGCCGCGAGCCCGGAGCGCGAGGCGCGGAGCGCCTGAGCGCGAGCGCGAGCGCGAGCGAGAGGAGAGAGAGAGAGAGAGAGAGAGAGAGAGCGAGCGAGCGACGCGAGCAAGAGCGAGAGAGAGAGAGAGCGAGGAAGAGAGAGAGAGAGAGAAGGAAGATAGAGAGAGAGAGAGATAATGGAGAGAGAAAGAGAGAGAGGAGAGAGAGCGAGAGAGACAAGAAAGAGAGAGAGAGAAGCGAGAGAGAGGGAGAGGAGAGAGAGAGAGAGAGAGAGAGACGGAGAGAGAGAGAGAGGCGAGTTGAGAGAGGAGACAGGCGAGAGGAAAAGAGAGAAGAGAGAAGAGATAGGAGAGAGAGCGAAGAGAGAGAGAAAAGAGAGACAGCGAGAGAGGAGAAATAGAGATAGAAAGAGAGAGAGGAGAGAGGAGAGAGAGAGAAGAGAGAGAGAGAAAGTGGAGAAGAGAGGGGGGGGGGGAAAGAGAGAGATGAGAGAGAGAGATGAGAGAAGAGAGAGAGAAGAGAGAGATAGAGATAGAAGGGAGAGAGAGAGGAGAGAGAGAGAGAGAGAAAGTGGAGAGAGAGGGGGGGGGAGAGAGAGAGAGAGAGAGAGAGAGAAGAGAGAGAGAGAGAGAGAGAAGCGAAGAGAAGAGAAGAGAGAGATAGAGAGAGAGAGAGAGCGAGAGACGAGAGAGAGAGAGAGAGAGCAGAGAGAGAGAGAGAGCGGGAGAGAGCGAGGGAGAGCGAGAGAGAGCGAGAGAGAGCGAGTGAGAGCGAGAGAGAGAGAGAGAGAGCGAGAGAGAGCGACAGAGAGCGAGAGAGAGCAAGAGAGAGCGAGAGAGCGAAAGAGAGAGAGAGAGAAGAGAGAGAGAGAGAGAGAGAAAGAGAGAGAGAGATATATAGAGAGAGAGAAGAGAAGAGAAGAGAAGAGAAGAGAGAGAGCGAGAGAGAGAGAGAGGGAGGTTGAGAGAGAGAGGAGGGAGCAGAGAGAGAATAGAGAGAAGAGAGAGAGGAGAGAGAGAGAGAGAGAGGCAGAGATAGAGGCAGAGAGAGAGAGAGGCACAGAGAGAGAGGCAGAGAGAGAGAGGCAGAGAGAGAGAGGCAGAGAGAGAGACAGAGAGAGAGAGAGGCAGGGAAAGAGAGGCAGAGACAGAGAGAGGGCAGAGAGAGAGAGAGAGACAGAGAGAGCAGAGAGAGAGAGAGAGAGAGAGAGAGAGGCAGCTCAGTCACACTTAAATCCAGATTCGTCCTCACCGAGTCCCACCGCCAAGGGAGCGCCAGCAAGGAGATGCACATATGGGGAACCCCACGCAGTGAATAATTATTTCATGACGCAACCCCCAAGAGGTCTGGACCCACTCCCGGGGGCCGGCTCTTCATCCCGAGTATTTTTTTGTTTGACGGCCCCGAGGCCCGGGGAGGGCCCCTTACGGGGCCGAAAGTGGAATTACCCTGAGACGTACCCAACCCATGTGCATCAAGTGGCAAGAGGAGTAGGCCAACAATAGCAGGAACAATGACAGTGTAGACGCGGTGAACTGCTGCGCAAACTACATGGGATGCGCATGCGTTGCACGACTCACAGGACGACGATCGAAAGAACAAGGATTGAGGCCCAAGGCTCGGAGAATGACGGGGACAGGAACGAGGGGCAGGAGAAGGATGGAATGGGCGGTAATCTGAATCTGCGTAATTATGACGTCACTCCGCTGGGCCCCCCAGTAGCCCTCCAAAGTGGCGACAGTTTCGCAGATCGCAGCCCCCCAGGGATGGCGAGGTCTAATCTGAATCTGCGTATGACCCCACTCCGCTGGGCCCCCCAGCAGCCCTCGAAAGTGGCGACAGTTTGGCAGATCGCAGCTTCCCAGGGATGGCGAGGTGTAGTCTGAATCTGCGTATGACCCCACTCCGCTGGGCCCCCCAGCAGCCCTCGAAAGTGGCGACAGTTTCGCAGATCGCAGCCCTCCAGGGATGGCGAGGTGTAGTCTGAATCTGCGTATGACCCTACTCCGCCTGGCCCCCCAGCAGCCCTCGAAAGTGGTTACAGTTTCGCAGATCGCAGCCCCACAGGGATGGCGAGGTCGAATCTGAATCTGCGTATGACCCCACTCCGCCTGGCCCCCCAGCAGCCCTCGAAAGTGGTTACAGTTTCGCAGATCGCAGCCCCCCAGGGATGGCGAGGTGTAATCTGAATCTGCGTATGACCCCACTCCGCTGGGCCCCCCAGCAGCCCTGGAAAGTGGCGACAGTTTCGCAGATGCAGCCCTCCAGGGATGGCGAGGTGTAATCTGAATCTGCGTATGACCCCACTCCGCTGGGCCCCCCAGCAGCCCTCGAAAGTGGTGACAGTTTCGCAGATCGCAGCCATCCAGGGATGGCGAGGTGTAGTCTGAATCTGCGTATGACCCCACTCCGCTGCCCCCCCCCCCAGCAGCCCTCGAAAGTGGTTACAGTTTCGCAGATCGCAGCCCCCCAGGGATGGCGAGGTGTAATCTGAATCTGCGTATGACCCCACTCCGCTGGGCCCCCAGCAGCCCTCGAAAGTGGTGACAGTTTCGCAGATCGCAGCCCCCCAGGGATGGCGAGGTCGAATCTGAATCTGCGTATGACGTCACTCCGCTGACCCCCGAAGCAGCCCTCGAAAGTTGCGACAGTTTCGCAGATCGTAGCCCCCCAGGGATGGCGAGGTGTAATCTGAATCTGCGTATGACCCCACTCCGCTGGGCCCCCCAGCAGCCCTGGAAAGTGGTGACAGTTTCGCAGATCGCAGCCCCCCAGGGATGGCGAGGTCTAATCTGAATCTGTGTATGACCCCACTCCGCTGGGCCCCCAGCAGCCCTCGAAAGTGGTGACAGTTTCGCAGATCGCAGCCCCCCAGGGATGGCGAGGTCGAATCTGGATCTGCGTCGCTGACCCCCGAAGCAGCCCTCGAAAGTTGCGACAGTTTCGCAGATCGCAGCCCCACAGGGATGGCGAGGTCGAATCTGGATCTGCGTACGACCCCACTCCGTTGGGCTCCCCAGCAGCCCTCGAAAGTGGTGACAGTTTCGCAGATCGCAGCCCCCCAGGGATGGCGAGGTGTAATCTGAATCTGCGTATGACCCCACTCCGCTGGGCCCCCCAGCAGCCCTCGAAAGTGGTGACAGTTTCGCAGATCGCAGTCCCCCAGGGATGGTGAGGTAGGAGACAAACTGGCACGCAGGAGCGAGCGAGGTAGGAAGCAGGGCGGAAGAGGAAAGGAGGAGGGGGCGGGAGAGGAGAGGAGAGGAGTCGCGACCGCAGCTGCTCTATTCAAAACGAGAACCCAACGCAGGAGGGTTGGGAAAAACCTGCAGTCGTGATTTTTTCATGGCTCGAAGGGGTCGGGGGGTGGGGGGGGCGGGGCTCCGCCCCGCCCGCGGCGCCCGCCAGGTGCGGGGCTCCAACAGCAGCAGGTCGGCGAGCAGCGCCGCCGCGGGGACGCCGCGCGCCTCGGCCGAAGGCTCGAGCGGGTGCGGCTGGGGCTACGACGGCGGCGCGCGCAGGGGTCGGGGCTCGTTTCGGGGCATTCGGTTGGGCTCGTTTCGGTCGGGGTCGGGGCTCGTTTTAAGTCGGGCCTGTCCCTGTACAGGGGGAATATCCAAAAATATAGTAAACAACAAAAAACAGTCTGGGGACGTTTTTTGCGTATGCTTGATTATGCTTGGGGTATTTGACGGATTTGACGGCGGCGCGCGGGTCAAGCAGTGGCGAAGCGTCCTGGCGTGCCTATAGGCCTACCAAACAATGTTCTAAGAACCTGTCGTTTCCACAAAATGTTCTTAGAACATTTCTGGCCGGGGCTGTCTTGCTTTAACACATCGGGCTTCTGCTCTAAGAACATGGTCTTTGTTTTTCGAACATTTTTGGGTTCTAAGAACATGTCGTGGTTGGCCTACAGGAATGCCGGGACGGTCTGTCCCTGCTCAAGCGGGGGTCGGGGCTCGTTTCGATTCCTCCGGTTCGATGCGATTCGACTTCGATGGCTTCCTATACCGATTCGATTCGGCTCGGGATTCCGGTCTGGGCTCCGATCTCACTGGAGGCACACCAGCCTGCCGATGTCCGCCGATGCGATGTTTCCCGATGCGGTTGCCGATTTCCGTCGATCCGATTCGTATCGATCGCCGGTCCGACTTGTCGATTCGATTTTGGGGTCTCATTGCGGGTGTCGGGGCTCAAGAGACGTGGGTACATGCAAGCGGGGGGCAGCCGGAGCGCCCGACCTTGCAGGATCCTGCAGGGCCAGGGTCGCATGCTGACCCGGGGATGGGTGCAGGATCCTGCAGGATCTGTCGCATTGACCGGGTTTGGGTGCAAGATCTGTCAGGACGTTGCAGGACCTTGCAGGATTCAAAGGCCTGATTGACCCGGGTCTGGATTGACCCGGGTCAGAAGATCCCCGAGGGGGGGAGGGAGGGGGGCGTTGTCTCGCGTCCTGAGGGAGCAGGGAGACAGACGTAAGATTCGAGTACGCGCCGGAGCTCGGGGTTGCCGGCGCAATGTTTGATTTGCGCGTCCTGGGTGTTGACGGTCCAGCATTCGTAGGAAATTTTCAGCGGGAGTTCGCGTCAAATGTCAGAGTGGGTCTCGTCATTTTTATGATGGCCCCGTCAGGCCAACCCGAGTCCCCCGAACCCGAGTGTCACGTATCCCCGAAAGAAGGGCAGGGGGGTGGTGTTTGGCCGCTTTGGGCCTCATGGGGGCCCCTACAGGGCCCCCGGACAGTCAAAAAGCAACCTGGGTCGAAGAAGCGGTCCCAGGGAAAAGGTCGGGGCTTCTGGGGACCCCGTATTTTCAAAGTCAGGACATCGCACGTTTGGGTTGGGGAGGTCGCGGGTTGCAGAAAAGGAGCCCTGAAGGCATATTTTCTTCACCCCCCCGTTTATTGCCCCGCCCATCAAGCAACGCCCGATGCTGGGGGAAGCTTCCGTCGTCACCATCGGTCGAAGAACAAAAATCGGCATGAACCTAATTTCTCGGCGTTCCGCGCGGATTTCTTGGATCGGCGCCAGGACCGGGGCTTCCCCGCGCGCGCGTGCGCGCGACGGCGGCGGCGACAGAGTGACGACGACGGCTGCGACTACAGAAGGGCCGTCTTGGGCTGCCTTGGCTCCCTTTAGGGCCATCTTGAGACCGTCTGGTGGGATTTCAACGCGATCGGGAGCATTTCTGGGGCAGACGAGCCCGCAGGCGGGTTCGGCAGGTTCGGCCGGACCATCTCTCTCCTTGCATCGGCGGTTCAAAGACGCGGCCCCGAGGGATGGGGCCCTGAGGACGAGAGCCTCAAACAGTGGAGGTTCAATAACTATGTGATCCACTTTCTAGTTTCAATATCTAATATGAGATCCGCCGCCGACTGTAAGCTGGCTGGACTGGTCTCTCGGTTTATGGGTTCGGGGAAGGGTCGCACGCCGAGGAGACCCCACAGGGGTCGGCGAGTTCCTCCTGTGCGTCTGCTGCAGTGCGCTCGCTTGTGCTTGCTGCTGCTGCTGCGGAGTCCATCGGTTGACGAGATGCGTGCAGCCACGACGCCGAAAGAGGGACCACTTTTGGCTCAGGAGTAACTCATTCTCGGGACGCTCCTTAGGTGTAAGTTTGTGAACAACGGTCAATGGAGAAGAAGCATGTTGCCAAATCATTGCCAGATGCCTAAATATAAGTTTAACCTGTCTTATGCATGCAAACACCATGTTGCACACATGCTTATAACATTGTACAAACAGTTTACACACATGTTTAATCCAACGATAAGATTGCTAGGGTGTCCCTTGTCATGGCATCCAAAGGTCTAGGTCGTGGAAACTGTTCTTGGCCGAGGATCGCCGTGGCCAGAAAAGCCCCATTCGCTCTGTGTTCGTGGTTCCTTAGGGCGTCACGATGCCTGTGCGCTTTTCAGCCGCTCGCTGGGAGTTATTGCGAAGCGATTAGCGTGTATCCGCGACCTCCGAATGTCCGCAGTTCTTGACAGCAGCGCCTGCGAGCACATACGAGATCACGCAGTGTTCATCTGCCAGCGCGTTGTTGGTGCTGTTGGTTTTGTGGTTGTCTGCTTCATGATGGAATTCGGTAGGTTCCTTCTAGCGTGTTTGCGACCACCTGTCCAGAGCCTCCTGACGGATCCAGATTAGCACCGCGCATGATGTATATTCATGTTGTTTCGGTTGATTCATTTTCGGCATACTTCGCTACTGTTGTTTCTGTTGACATTGACAGTTTGCCCGCTAAGCAGTCTCGCCACTGAGCTCACCTGCAGTACGCATGCGCAGGACGTCCTGTCGCGAGCGTATGCTGGGAAGTGGTAGGTGTTGTTACCTTCTTGTCCTCCGCCTCCTCCGTCTCCGCCTTGTCCTCTCATTGAAGTTATTCATTCTCTATCGCGGCATGGGAGGCGACGATCGCGAGGAAACCGATGAGGATCGGCAACGCATTTGCGACGGCACCGGGGGCAGACGAAATTGCGGACAGGAGGACTGCTCGATCATGTGAATTCCATGGGCAGGTGTGTTCTGTCAATGTTGGATTTCGGCGGTCTCAGGCACTGCCCAAAACAGTGTGCGGCCGATTTGTGGCGACACCGAGAGATTATGCTGCGAAATGAAGGATTATCCAGCTGCTTGCGGCAAGTCCACCACCGTGCCAGTCCAACATGTTGGGCGGCGCTATTCAAGGCAGCACGGGAGACCGTCATTTGTGCCACTTCCGCCCTTGAGGAGGAGGAGGAGGAGGAGGAGGAGGAGGAGGAGGAGGTGGAGGTGGAGGTGGAGGAGGAGGAGGAGGAGGAGGAGCAAGAGGAGGAGGAGGAGGAGGAGGAGGAGGAGGAGGAGGAGGAGGAGGAGGAGGAGGAGGAGGAGAGGGGCCTTTTGAGGGGCTCTTCGGGGGCCTGTTGGTGCCTCTTGGCAGCGCCTCGGGGGATCTTATCTTGAGGACTCCTTGGGTCGTCTGGTGGTTCTCCTGGGGACCTTAAAGGGCCGTCTGGGCGCCTTCATGGCATGGGCCACGACGTCGCCCCAGATTTCATGTCCCCCTCTTCTTCCCCTGGTCCCGCCTTGCTTACAGTCAACCCGCATAGTAAGGATAGGCAACAGTCTCAAGGGTACCCTTGCATCCTTGCCCCTTCGGCCCATCCTTAGCGACTTTCGCAGGCCAACCTCGTTCGAAAAAACGTTCACATGGGCCTCCAAGGCCCTTGCATCTTTACCGCACATCCTTATGATACGGATTAATTGCAGGATGCAGCTCCTGGGAGGTTCAATCCAGCATCGGCGCTGGTAGATCCGTGATCGAAAACTGGCCCGATCTGGCCTGACCCCGTTTAATCTGGCCCAAATCCCGCCTGGCAACCTGATTGAATTGCCACGGATAGTTCCTACGATGACCTCCCGCAGATTTCTTTCCAGTTTGCGTTCCCCCTCGTCCGCACACATGCTTCGGGCCATGATCTGCGAATCCCGCTCGTGGACGCCCCCCGCCCCTCCTGGACGCCCCCGACCCCTCCTTCGGACCTCCGACGTCGTGACTCTTGCCACGACTGATGGGCAAACTGTCCACCACCACTACCAGATGCAGGACGGGGGGGAACAGGGGAAAACGGACAGGGCGCGCCCCGGGAGAGCTGGCGCAAAGATGAGGTCAGGCATATCCTCCTAAAGGCGGATGTTGAAGGGAAACTACAAGATAGTCAACAAGATGCCCCGAAATTTTCAAAAACAAAGCAAAATCGTCCCCAGAGCATTGTTTGCGTATTTTTAAGAATTACTCCTGTACGGTAGGTTCGTGCGGCGTCGGCGCACGCGAAGGTTTTTGACGCCGTCTCGATGGCCCCGATGGTCCCGATGGCCCAAGGTTGAGTCCTGTCGGGTCCCGTGGCGTGACCATGCCCCTCGGAGTTTCCGCGCCGCTCCATCGTGCGGAATTTAACCTCGAACGTTTCCGCCAGCGTCGCCGGCGCGCCATCGCCGCGCGAACCTACCGTGGAGGGACATGCCCGGCTCGACGCAAACGGGCCAGGGAGAGGCCCGTGCGCTCCGCCCCCCCCCCGCGGCCCGGGAGGAGCCTCGCCCGGGAGGTAGCGGAGGACGCGTGGGGACCTCGCGGCCCGAGCTTCTCACGCTTTTGGCTTTTATCCTAGCCTTCTTCTGGAGGGAGAATGAGAGAAACTCAAAATAATGATCAGACATGCTAGCCAAAAATACTAAAGCAGATAGTCCTAAGGCTATTTTTTCATACTGTTGGATACTCCTCATGTAGAGGGACAGGCCCGACTTAATCCTATCCCCGTGGCCTCCACCTTCCGAACTTTCCGCGCCAGCACTGACGCAGAGCCGCGCCAACAGCCTGCGCTCCACGAAGGCACGAGACACCGAGCCGGCCAGGGCAGGGGGGCGTGCAATGCCGCTCCCGAGCCCAGGAATGGGCCTGGCCAGGGGCGGTGGATCTGCACGGATCTCGTCGCCCGAGGAGCACCAGCTGCAGCCCTGACCTTCCCGGAGGGCCAGCAGATAGCGCCAGGACTCCGACATCGGAATTCCTGTCGAGGTTTCTGGGCAGTCCAGATGGGCCTGCAGGTCTGGAGGGCTATGCTGTGGCATTCTGGAAGGTCAGGGAAGCTGCTCCCACTCGGCGGCCGACACCGCCGCAGCGCCCGCAGCTCCGCGGACCCCCCCCTCCCCCGTGTTCCCGTGGACTGGGGGAGGAGGCGCCCCGCCCTTCCCTCCGCAGGCCTGGCGCCGCTGAGCCCAGAGCAGGGCGCGGAAGGCACCGCCGGCCCGCCCGGCCCGCTCCGGGGGGGGGGGGAGGGGAAGGCCTCGGGAGCCTTCAGTCGGGCCTGTCCCTCTACGGGAGGGGTAGTCAAACATATATTTTTTTAAGGGGAAAAAAAAACCTGGGGACGATTTGTGCTTCGATGTTTGACCATTTGGGAATAATTAGTTGCTTTGTATGTTTAATGTTTCGTCCAAGATCCGCCTGTAGGGGGGCATGCCCGACCTAACGGGAGCCTTGAGTCGAAGAAGGAAAAACGCCATCAACATAAATGGTTGGCGCTCCGCGCGGATTTCTTGGATTCGCGCTGGGCCCGCCCCTGGCGCGCTCTTTCTTGTTCTACTGAGGCGGGTGTCCGTGCAAACGGGGGTCAGCCAGAGCGCCGGATCTTGCAGGCTCCTGCAGGGCCAGGGGTGCACTGGCCTGGGCTAGCGCGCAGGATCCTCCAGGATTTTGCAGGATTCTGCAGAGCCCGACTGACCCGGCTTTTTTGGGGGGCCCGGGTCAGTAGAGCCCCGAGGGGCGCGCGGCCCGCCCGTAAGGGGCAGTCCTCAGATTTTCGCTCGGTGCGATCGAAATCTGTAAGGAAACAATAGGTACGAAGACCAACATCGGAAACTGGAGCGTATACGTTACCACTGGCGGGCTGTTTCATGAATCCCAGGACTTTTTGAGGGTCCTGGACGACGTCGGGGTGGTGTGGTGTATACTTACGCAGGACGAAAGATTTTCTTCTTGAGGTGAAGATGGCCATGAGGAGTTCGCGAGACAACGTTGGCGCCACCGAACGGACGGCGACCGGACGAGCTGTTTGCAGCAACCGGGGGGGGAGGGATGTATGCTGTGTTGGCCACGAACAATGTTCCGGACGTTCCGGACATGCTCCGGACAAAATGTTGCTCCGGACAGTTTGTTCCGGACAGTTGTTCCGGACAATTTGTTCCGGACAGTTGTTCCGGACAACTGTAGAAACTGACGTCCTTGGGGGCCGCGCCGCCCAGGGACGTAGATTTCGGACGTTCAGGCGCCGCCGGGGAGCAAAATCGACGTCCTTGGGCGGGGGAATTCTCCCTGTGGTTGGTTTTTCTGGCGTTACCGTTTCGGGGGTGGGCGGGTCGGGGGGGGTAACTGGCGTTATCCCTTTCGTATGTCGATCTTGGGACGTTTGGGGCCCGTTTTCGGGCCCCCGAGCGCGACGCCGTCAGAAACGGATCTGGAACGAACGCTGCGCCCCGGAGTGCTGGAATCGCCCGGAACGGCTGCCGGAGGCCCGAAGTACGGCCCAGAAACCGATAAGGTTTCACACCGAGGTTTACGCCTCAAGGCCCTGAAGATCGAGGTTCGAGATTTTCTGGCCTTCGGGGGCCTCCCTCCCCATACTGCCTCCTCCTCATCATCCTCATCACCGTCATCATCATCATCATCATCATCATCGTCATCATCATCATCATCATCATCGTCATCATCCTTCTCATCATCTTGTATCATCATTATTATCCTCCTCCTCCTCCTCAGACTCGCTTGGTTGGTTGGTTGGTTTGCTGGTCGGCGCGGCCAGGCTGGATCGTCGGATGGGGGGCCGCAAGTAAAGGAGGCGACTCTAGCGGTTGTCGGATGCCGGTCGGTTGTCGGTTTCCGCGTAACTCGTGGACGCCTATGGCAGGGCGCGTCGCTGCCCAGAAACGTATGTTTTGCTTACCTCGGCCGTCGGAGCGCTCGAAGTCTAAGGCCTTGGGCGAGGGAGTAGGCAGGAGGCAGGGCCCCCCGGACCCCCCTGAGCAATTGCTGGATGCTTGACATCAGCATGGGCCCCCCGGCGCACTGCCCCAACGTATGGTGCGCGACGCGATGATACGGAAGGGGAGGGGGGGGGCGGGGAGGAGGAGGCGGGGGCGAAGGACGAGGGCGGGGACGAGGGCGAGGAGGACCGAGCCTCGTCTTCCGTTGCCATTTTGGGCCAAGCCCCCCGAGGGTCGGTTGCGCTGGCTGGCCCTGGAGAGCGGCAGACTTTGCCGCGTGCCCAGGGACGTCCATTTGGGCCCCTCTTGGCATCGGAACGCCCGATATCTACGTTCCTGGGCGGCCTGCGGGCCGCGGGTGCTACCAGCCCGGAGGGCCCTGAGGCCCCCAAGGACCCCGGGAGTGGGGGGGCCCAGGGACGTGGAATCCACGCGTTTGTTCCGGACAGTGTTCCGGACATGTGTTCCGGACGATGTTCCGGACAGGTTTGTCCGGACGTTGTTCGTAGCCAACACAGGATGTATGTGTTCATGTTGAATGGGGCCCGCTCGCGCGGGGAGTTGATGGGAGTGCGCGAGACGACGCAGGGCCCATCGTGGAAAGTTGATTACCGAACCCCCCTTCCCGATAGAATCTTAACACGGGCGGTTTGCGGGGTCCGCGGATCCGATTTCTTCCGGTCTTCTGGGTTTAATTTAATAATACTAATTTAAAACAGGGTAGAAGTCGGATCCGCCGTAAAAAAAGAGACTGGGCACGGATCCAACGAATCCGAAATCGGATCCGTACGGACGGAAATCGGATCCACCGAAACAAACACCAAAGCCATATTTGGATCCGCGCGAGCTTCATGAGATCCGACGGCGGTTATTTCATACGGGTCTGCTGAAGACTTCACACCGTCGTTCTGGGCCCAAGAGGAAAACATTTTCGTCCTAGGGATGAGCGTTTGGGCCTCCGGACTCGTTGGTTACTACGTAGCCGACACACCACATCTCACAGGCAGTCCGTAGTTGGTTACCACACAACCGACACCACATCTCACAGGCAGTCCGTTGGGTGAGGAGACGCAGGGCCGAAACGCATGAGCGTTTTGGCCTTCGGATTCGTTGGTTACTACGTAGCCGACACACCACATCCCACAGGCAGTCCGTTGTTGGTTACCACACAGCCGACACCACATCTCGCAGGCAGTCCGTTGGGTGAGGAGACGCAGGGCCGAAACGCACTAGCGTTTTGGCCTCCGGACTCGCTGGTTACTACGTAGCCGACGCACCACATCTCACAGGCAGTCCGTTATTGGTTACCACACAGCCGACACCACATCTCACAGGCAATCCGTTGGGTGAGGAGACGCAGGGCCGAAACGCATGAGCGTTTTGGCCTTCGGACTCGTTGGTTACAACGTAGCCGACACACCACAGCTCACAGGCAGTCCGTTGTCCGTTGTTGGTTACCACACAGCCGACACCACATCTCACAGGCAGTCCGTTGGGTGAGGAGACGCAGGGCCGAAACGCACTTACGCAGGACGAAACATTTTCTTTTTGAGGTGAAGATGGCCACGATGAGTTCGCGAGACAACGTCGGCGCCGCCGAACGGACGGCGACCGGACGAGCTGTTTGCAGCAACCGGGGGGGGGGATGTATGTGTTCATGTTGAATGGGGCCCGCTCGCGCGGGGAGTTAATGGGAGTGCGCGAGACGACGCAGGGCCCATCGTGGAAAGTTGATTACCGAACCCCCCTTCCCCATAAAATCTTAACACGGGCGGTTTGCGGGGTCCGCGGATCCGATTTCTTCCGGCCTCCTGGTTGGTTGAATTTCATAATATTCATTTAAAACAGGGTAGAAATCGGATCCGCCGTAAAAAATGAGACTGGGCACGGGCCCAACGAATCCGAAATCGGATCCGTACGGACGGAAATCGGACCCACCGAAACAAACACCAAAGCCACATTTGGATCCGCGCGGGCTTCATGAGATCCGACGGCGGTTATCTCATACGGGTCTGCTGAAGATTTCACACCGTCGCTTTGGGCCCAAGAAAAAAACACTTTCGTCCTGGGGATGTATTTTTCGGTTTTCCAAGGGACACAACGAAAAATGTATACACCAGGATCCCGTGTACACCAGGATCCGCGTTCCTGTGCGAATTTCAGCGCAGGGTCGGAAAAAAAGCGTCGGTGTATAGAGCCCGCTTACCTACAACAGCAGTTCCTGTTCATCGCGAGCAGGAATCGCTGTCGGTGTCGCCGCGGGCGCTGTCCATTTGAGGCCGAAGACCGCCTGCCCAACAGCGGCCGTTGCCTGTTTTGGACGACGTTTGTGGCTGGGCATCGTACCCGTCCCCTTCTGTACCCACCTCGTGCGTCCCAAGTCGCCACGAAGCAAGCCCAGGCAGCGAGCGTACTGAAATCATGAAGACGGATGTCATTGGCAACGTTCGGCCTCGCCGGGCCTTGGGATCGTCAGAAAACGGCTCGGGATGAAAACCTGTCCAAGGGAAAAGGTCCAGATTTCCGGGTGCCGAAGTTTTGAGTTTTTCGGGCGTGTTGAGAAATGAGCAGGCCCTGCATATGTTCCATTGTTTTCGGGCGGCAGTCAACGCGCCTAGTAAGGACGCGCGCCTTCATTTAGGGTACCCCTGTGTCCTTGCCTCCGCCGCCCATCCATTGCGCCGCTTTCACTGGTCGCCCGCCGCCCAAAAAAAAACAGTTTCGGCCTCCAAGGGTCTTGCGTCCATACCACCCGTCCTTTCAGTCAACCCGCACAGCGAGCATGGGCAACCTTCCCCAGTTATACCCTTGCATCCTTGCCTCCTCGGTCCATCCTTCACCACTTTCGCTGGCCGCGCCCCGCCCAAGAAGCTTCGAGATGGGCGTCCAGGGCCCTTGCGTCCTCATCGCGCATCTTTCTGGTACGGGTCGACTGTGCACGGTTTGACTGTGGTGGGTTTCTTGCGTGGGCATGATGCGGAATGACCGGGGCGGGTACCGGGGACCCCCTGAGGGCCCAGGACCCGGCTCATCCACTTGGCCTCGCTCGGGCGTGCGCAGTTCTTCCCAGTCCGACACGTGGATCACGACGCGGACTCGACGCGGCTGCCGGCCGCGAGGGGACGTGCAAGGCCCAAGGCCCCCCGAGGATGCCACATGCGAAGCGGACTTCAGTCGGGCCTGTCCCTCCACAGGAGGAATCTTCACAAGCAGTCAAAAAATAGTCTGGGAACGATTTCTTGAGTCATGCTTTGACTATTTTTGTACATCTTTGGGCTATTTTTTCAAATTTTTCGCTCAAAATCCGCCTGCAGGGGGACACGCCCGACCTAACAGTGGCGCCCCCCGCCCCGAAGGCGGCGGCCGCCTCGGCGGGCGCTACCCGGACTCGCGGCGCCTGGCCGGGAGCGCCGCCCGCCGCGGCGCGCCGACGGGGGCGCCGGCCGGCTCCTCCCCGTCGCGGGGGCTGCGGCTCCCCGTCGCGGGGGGGCGCCCGCTTCTCTGGAGGCCTCCCATCAGGAGCGAAAGAAGGACGTACATGTACATGAATCCACGCTGGTTTCGAGAGCACGCAATGCACAAATGTTCGTATAACGCGGCCAGTCTCGCGAATCGAGTGGCCGTGTTCATGTACATAGCTGGGCGCGTACGTCCTTTGTGGGCTCCCTATCCCAGGTGGGCTCGGAGCAGATTCGGGGCGGCCAAGAAGGGGGTGATGGCTAGGGGGGGGGGTATCATGGCGTGGGACGTGATGTTTCCTCAGACGTTATGGGGCCCCTTCTTGTTTCAAGAAGTACGTCCCTGGCTCCTCCCCTGGGCCGCGCACATGCCGCCGGCCATGATTTGCGCCCCCCCCCCCTCTTGGACGCCCCCCTCTTGGCCGCCCCCGACAGATGGGGTCGGAGGATCACCGATGCATCGCCGCGGGGGCTGCGTCTCGCCGTGCAGGCGTTCGTTTGGGGGGCCTTCCTCGGGCCCACGAGGCGGATCTGTTCGACTCGGTTTCGACCCCAGTGCGGCCCCAGTTCGACTCTAGTCAGACCCCAGTTCGACTCAAGGTCGACTCGGGTTCGGCTCAGGTTCGACTCAGGTTCGGCTCCAATTCGACCCCAGTTCGACTCAGGTTCGGCTCAAATTCGACCTCGACTCAGGTTCGACCCAAGGCTCGGCCCAAGGCCGACTCGAATCGACGGGCGTCCGACGCAGCTTCGACGCACGAGCGGAGCGAGCGCCTCCGGGCAGGCCCCCAGGATGAGCATCAAAACGCCGTTCGCGGGGGCTCCGGCCGCGGCGCCACTGCTCCTCTCGAGCAGTGGCGAAGAGCGTCTCTCTGCAGAGGAGCCCCACGCCAAGGAGCACCCTGCCTGCCTCCAGGGTGCCCATGTGTGGCTTGGGCCTCGATGGCTCTGCGATGGAGACCGTGACGTTCCCAGACCAAAAATCAAGAGGGACGCCCTGGGGTCTCGATGGTTGGGTCTCTTGTGGGAGGTTTCCTGTGGGCTGGCCTCCACCGTAGGCCTCCTGGATGGGGCCGGAGTGGATGGAGTCGGAGGATCGCGCCGCATCGCCGATGCATAGATGTGGAGCCCGATCTTCTCTACGCCGATGGCGCCGATGCGTCGCCGACGTCGCCGATGCGTCGCCGATGCATTGGCGATGCGGCGCGACCCCATCTAGGATCCCTCTAGAGTGGGCGCCCGCTCCTCTCGAGCAGTGGCGAAGCGTCTTGGCTTGCCTCTAGGCCCACCAGGGAATGCTCGAAGAACCTTTCGGGGGGCTGCACGAGATGTTCTCAGAGCGTCTCTGGCTGAGACCGTCCTGCTTTACTGCACAGGGTCTATATACTAAGAGCATTATTGTTTGTAAGAACATCTCTGCGTTCTAAGAAGATTCCGTGGGAGGCCTGCAGGAATGCCGGACGGTCGGTCCCTGCTCAATCCTCGCCGTCGCGGGGGGGTAGGAGGAAGAAAGGTTTAGAGCGTTTCTCGAGCAGGAGATCGACTACAGAGTGGACCTGCCCCAGAATTGATTTTCGTCGGTCGAGTCTGCGGACAACATGCAGAATGCTTCGTGGACCTACGGAACGTGTTACGCTGTCGTCGCAGATTCGACGGAACGATGTTTTGGGGTACTAGTCAATCTCCGATTCGAACGTCTATTAAGAGGAGAAAAAGTTACCGATACCGCTAGGTTATAGCCTTCCTTCGTTTTCGCCTTTCTGGGCCTCCTGGGAGGCCCTCGTCGCCACGGCTGGATTCGCCTCGAAATCATGGTCAGAACGCGCCCCGGGAGAGGTCCAGGGAGTAGCGGCATCGGTGTTGATGGGTCTTCTCAAGAGGGAGGTTGACCCCGTTGCGTGTGAACAAATCGTGACAGGCGATTTTTAGCAGTTGTCGGGGGCCTTTACCAGGCCCCTTGGCCGTAAAAGAAATCCAAATGAGAAACCGGTCCCGTCCATTGCGTCGACATTTCTGGCAGTCCACGTCACAGAAGAATTACGACGTCGGAGGTCCTCATTCTTAGGGCGCCCGCTAGGCTTGTCCAGGTTTGGCCAGGATTGGCCAGAGTTTTTGTCAGATATCCGCGCGGAGTTCTTGGGTCGGCTCTGGAACGAGGTGCGAGGGTCGGACGGGGCGAGGACGAGGGTATATTCGTTCCATAGCGTTGCGGAACGCTCTCAGAGCGTTCCAGAACGCTCCGAGAAGGCCGCGGCGCCCGAGACATCCTCCAGAGCCGCAGGGGCTCAGAGATTCCCAATTTATGATATTTGTTCCCGCCCGCGTCCTGGCTTCGTCTCAGAGGGGGCGGCGCGATGGTGGCGGCCTTCTGAGAAGACGGGGGCATCCTACAGTTCAGTCGGGCCTGTCCTTCTACAGGGGAGACATCCAAAAATTGCCAAAAAATAGTCGGGAACGATTGTTTGTATTTTTGAACATTTGGGAATATGGATTGGTGTAATAATCGCTTCGCTCATGCCGCCGGCCCTGGAGCCCTCTTTAGGGCCTCTTGGGGGCCTCTTGGGGACCTCTTGGGAGTCTCTTGGGGCTCCTTGGCGGCGTTTTGGAGGCCCCCAGGGCCTCTTGGGGGGCTCTTGGGGGTAGTCGATTGCGGCTCCCCCCTCGGAGGCCACGATCCTCGTGAGGGGTGTCGAAAAATACCCTCCCCTGGAGTGGTCTGGTGGCTTCTCCCGGGCTTCTCTCGGGACCTTGCCGGGGTACTTTTCGTCCGGGGGCCCCCAGGGGCCGCTCCGCGCGCGCGAACTAGAAATATTGTTAACAAGTTACCGGAGATCTTAGCACGCCTCTGGCCCGTTGGGCCGGCGAATTTTTATGTTTCGCCCAAAATCCCCCTGCAGAGGGGACGCGCCCGAGCTTAAAGCTACCCTTGCATCCGTGCCCCGTCGGCCCATCCTTGGCGACCTTCTCTGGCCAGCCTCGTTCGCAAAGCGTTAAACATGGTTCTCCAAGGCCCTTCGCATCCTCACCGTGCATCCTTATGATACAGGTTGACTCTAGAACTTCGCAGGAGCAACCGGGTCCTTCTGATGGAGGACGTCCTGGAAGCCGCCTCTCGTCCCCGCCGCCGGCCCCCCCTCCTCGTCGCCGCCGCCTCCGCCGGCGCGGGGCCGGGCGGAGGCTCCCAGCTTTTTTCGGACGCTCCTGCTTGCCCTCAGCTTTGGCGCCCTGGCCCTGGCCCCGGCTGCCGCCGCGAGCTCGCTGCCCTGGCTGCCCGCTCTGGCCCGCTCACCGCGGACCGCCGCCGCTTCTGAGCTCCCTGCCTCCTCCTCCCCCCGCGCGGCCGCCCTCCTCCTCCTCCCCCCTTCGCTCTCTCCCTGCAGGCCGGACGCTCTGCCGACCGGCGCCCCCGAGGGACCCTTTTCGCGGGCGGCGGGTCAGATATCGCCGCCGCCTCGCCGCCGACGGAAAGGAAGCTCTGTTTTTTTTGAGCGGGCCTCCAGCCTCCGGATGCGGTCCAGCAGCGGCGCCTCGCCGAGGGAGCCCTGGGGGGGTGCCCGGGCCGTGCCGAGCGGCCGCCGGCGGTCCGAGTGGTGACCCTCGCCGTCACGGGCCGGGCAGCTGATCACCACCTACCAAACCACCCCAACCCAACCCGAAGGCCTCAATTTGCCCTCCATTTCCAGTGGGGGGGGGTCGGGGAACGTTGAAAAAACACATGGTGCCCGTACCCCCCCCCAACCCGAAATTCGGGTCAAATTCGGGTCTTCGGGTTGGGTTGGGGTGGTCTGGTAGGTAGTCAGCTGAAGGTGGCGAGCGCACCTCCCCGATGCGAGCGCTCGGCTGGCACCGGGCACCTGGGGCAAGAGTTGTGATGTTCCAACCGATGTCGGCCTTGACCACCAGAAAGAGTTCCGAGCCTCAGAGAAGCACCCAAAAGCTCGAGGGTTCTCCCGTGTCGGGCCACGGGAGACGCTGCTTCTACAGTGTTTCGACACTCTTGCGGCACTTTGGCGGGTGCTCGAAATTATTTCTGGGATGTGGTCCTCAAGTACGATGGGAGCAACATAAGGCAAGAGGAGGACGAGCTGCCGGTACTGCTGCTCGTCCTGGAGAGCCTTCGTCGCCACGGCTGGATTCGCTTCGAGATCCCGGCCAGAAATTGCGCCCCAGGAGAGGTCCGTGGAGTGGTCCTGATCGGGCGGGGCCAGGGCCCGGATGGATCGCTCCAACGAGTCCCCGAACGCTCTCAGAGCGTTCTGGAACGGTGTTAGAGCGTTGCGGAGCACTCTGGAACGGCCGCGGCGCCCGAGACCTCCTCCAGAGCCACTGAGTTCAGAGATTCTCGATTTATGCTCACCCGACGTTATCTTCGTCCTGGCTGAGTCTCACAGGGACTGGCGCGATGGTGGCGGCCTTCTGAGGAGGCGGGGGCCTCTTACAGGGCAGGGGCTTTCGCAGAAGCGCATGGGTGCTTCTGACAGAAGGTGCCTTCCCTGACCTTCCAGAGTGTTAAGAAATAGCCCTCCAGACCTTAGACCTCACGGGACTGCTTACAACGTCGACAGGAATTCAACTGCTGTTCTTGAGCCCTCCTGGAAGGTCAGGATGAGAGAGGGTGTCTTGGAAGCCGCCGCGCTTGTCCGACCCCGTCCAGTCCGACCTTTGTCCTGGGGCTGGTCGGCACGGCCGCGCGAGGCGGCGGCACGGAGGAGCCGCCGGGCCGTGGACGAGAGTTGCTCTGGAGGTCTGCCGCGGTTCCCCGGGGCCCCTCCCCGGGAGCCTTCAGACGGGGGTCAACGCAAGCAGGGGTTAGCCAGGTGGTGGTTTTCTTATTTTCAGTGTTTTGCCGATCGGCGCCGGCCCTCGCGCCCTCCGTCCCCCCCTCCCTTCCTGGAGCAGAGCTTGGCTGTTTTTTGGCGCCTGCCATGCAAGCAGGTGGGGTCTCCCCCACAGGACGCACTCCTGCAAACCGTCGCACTAAGCAGAGGTCCGGACGCACACTCCCCCCCTGACCCTCCCGCCAAATGTCGAGACGCCGCATCAGAAAACGCTCCCCAGAGCGCCGGATCTTGCAGGATCCTGCAGGATCTTGCCGGATCCTGTAAGGTCCGACTGACCCCGGGTTTGGATTGATCTAGGTCAGTATGTCTTCGAAGAGATCGATTCGGGGCATCTTTTAGTATGCCGATGCACCGGTCGTCTGTTGCCACCGGTTCGTCCTGAACGTTGTTCGGGTCGATGATTTTCTCAGACTCTGAGTTGTTGTCCTCATCCGAGTCTTCACTTGCGGAGCTGGAGTTGGTTCGGCGTTCCCACGTTCCACCTTTTCTGCGAGAGGCCATCTTCTTCTGCGCGTCGCCATGTTCCTCGCTGGTTTTTTGGCCTGGCTCCACGGGGTCCAGGGCCCGCTTCCTGGGGCCCAGGACCCGTTTCTTTCCCAGGGTCTCGGGGTCCCAGGTCCAGCCCGCTTCCACCCTGTTCCCATGGCCGGGAGTGGGGGGGGCACGGGTACCAGACCCCCCCGGGTATCGGGAGACTCTCCATGGGATCCCCAGGGGATCCTATGGGATCCCCCCCCTGGGATCCTATCCCCCCATGGGATCCCCCCCCATGAAGAGACCCCCTCGGGTAGTGAAAAATCACGACGGGGGGCTTTTCGCAATGTTCGGCCTCTGTGGGGGCCCTCGTCACCGGGCTGCGGGGCCGTCAGGAGAAACGGCTCGGGAGGAAGAGCGGGCCCCGGGGAAGGGGTCCAGACCCCCGGGGGCCGCGTCACGAAAAAATCATGATGTCGAGGGTCTGGGTTCAGTCGGGGGCAACGATAAGGGGGAAGGGGGGGGTAGGCACAAGGGGGGGATGCATCGACCCTCGCCCACTGATCGCCGACAGTGGCCCGACAGCCCCATATCCCGCCCAGCAAGGTGCGGATTCGCTATCGGAGGCCTACCGCGAGCGGCTCGAGTAAGGCAAGGAACGCTTACTTTTCAAAAGGGGCTCGGAAGTTCTTCAGGCTTGCATGCATTATTTATCGCTCCTTATGCGCTATTTTTTAGTTATCGTTCCTTACGCGTTACTCCTTGGAGAAAAGGGGCTTCGTTCCTTATTTTTCGTTCCTTGGGTCAGACCGATGACTGTATCGCCGATCTATCGACGATGTATCGCCAATTCCAGT
>CAUYUJ010014324.1:0-5000 GCA_963575745.1 Prorocentrum cordatum | reverse complement strand
TCCCTCCCTCCCTCCCTCCTCCCTCCTCCTCACCCCTCTCTCTTCTCCTCCTCCTCCTCCTCCTCCTCCTCCTCCTCTCCTCCCTCCTCTCCTCCTCTCCTCCTCCTCCTCCTCCCTCCTCCTCCTCCTCCTCCTCCTCCTCCTCCTCCTATCATGGGGTGGATTTGTTTCGGGGTCCATCGCGGGCCGAGGGGCCTAGGTTCATCGTCACCACAGTGAAGATGTCACAGAAAGTTCGTGCGACACCCCTTTTCGGGACCAGATGAGTGGCTGGTGGACCCAGCTCAACGCTCTGCTCGGAGGTCTTCTGCTGCACAAAACGAAGGACAAAGGCGCTCTGCAGATCGAGCGCTACGTGACGGGGTGTGCACGGCACCTTGCTGAACGGCCTGAGCATGTGCAGCGCGTGCCCGTCGAAGGTCGTGACCCCCTTTGGTCGGAGTGGGAGAGGGTTCTGTGCGGCGCGGGCGAGGTGGTCACACCAGTGTTCGTGAGCTTCGAGGCCAGCACCAAGAGGATCATGCGGAGGGCGCGGCGGAGGGCAGTGCAGGATAGTATCAATGAACTTAAGGATTCCATGGTGGAATATGGGGTTATTGGAATTCTACATAAGGCCCTTAACCCAAAGAGTCTGCCAAGTTTCGATACTGACCAAGGAGATGTGGTTCTCTGTCACCCATGGGATATTATCGACCACAAAGCGAGGACATGGCACGACTTGTGGGCACCAGCCGCTTTGGACGAAGGCGAAATCTTTAGGACCTTCGCCCAGATTCAAGCCGCTGCCGGTGGCGAGTCGTGGCTTGGCATTTCTGTCGAAGCGATACGGTCGGCCCTTCGCAACATGAAGGGGCGGGCGGGCCTCGGAGTCGACATGCTCAGCCCGCTTGATTTCGAGCGCCCCCCAGACGAGGCGCTGGCCGAGCCGGCGTTGTTGTTTCAGGCGTGCGAGTATCATCCCAGGTGGCTTGGCCAAGTGCCGTTGATTACTGGGCGCATGTTGCCCAACAAGTCGAATGGGGATCGAATCATCGGCGTGGAAGGTCGTGGGGCCTCATACGCGAACCTCATGTGCGTTGCTGGTTTTCGGCTGCCGAGGAGTACTTGGATGCTGCGGCGCGGGGGAACTGCAGCCTTCGCGAGGCCTTCATCCGCGTGCTGCAGCAGGAAGTGCCCCACCACCTCGGAGTTGCCACGGGGGAGGCTCTCGTTGACATCCAGTCGTTCTACGACTCCATCGAGCGGCCGACGCTCGCGCCCTGCGCGCTGGTGCTGGAGCTCCCGCCGCAGATCTTGCACCCCGAGCTGTTGCAACGCGTGGCGGCCCAGACGCCGGGCCAGCTTGGCGCCGCGACCAGGGCCTTTCAGCTCACGCAGAGCGCCGTCCAAGGCCTGCGGGCGGGGACGCGCTTCGCCAAGGCGACGGCCCACTGCGTGCTGGCGACCATTGCGGTTGGACACCCTCGGCTTGGGCAACGCATCTGGATCGGCGATTTGTCCCAGTCTGCCCGAGGGTCGCGAGCCGCTGCGGGGAAAGACTTGACTGCGCGTGCGATTGGCACATGTGAGGGGTTGAGAGTCAAGCAGTTACGAGTCGCACCTAAGTCAGTCATCGTGCGTTCGTCGCCCCATGATACCAAGTGGGTGGCGAAGCGCGCGAGGCTTGCTGGTTATTCAATTCAGCCAGCCAAGCAGGCCGCCTACCTCGGGGTCGACATGGGCGGGGGAGTGAGGATGTCGCGCGAGAACAGAGTCAAGAGGGATGCGAAACATGAGCCCACGAGCGGCAAAGTGCGGAGACGAAGAAGCACCGCGGCACGGGGGGGCTCGAGAAGCAGGGGGGCCAGGCAGCGGGGGTGCATGGGCATCACCTTCGGAGCCAGGATGACCCAGGCTCGACGCCGCTCGGGCCAGGCATTGGCCGCGCCCACACGCGGGCGTCGCCTGGCCACGCTGCTGGCGCCGAGGGCGGGGGGGCATGGATCCCGCGATCAAGCTGCCAGTTTGACGCTCGGCCTGTGGCTGCGCTCTTGGAGGGAGCAACCAGAGCTGCGACCAGGGGCGCGGCAGGCGTGGGACAGGGTGCACGGGCACATGCAGGAGCTCCCTGCAGCGCACCGCGCACGTCATGCGCGGGGGGCCCTCACTGCCACCGCCCAGCACCTGTTGGAGGCAGGCTGGGACCCGCAGCAGGCTACATCGCGGGGCCCCCCCGCCAGTCACCCAGCCGCGGGGGGCATGTGGAAGTCCGACGACGACATGCACACGGGGCTCGCAGCGCTGGACTTGTACCAGGGCGCCATGGCGGATTTCAAGCAGACGCCGAGGCACGCCCTGTGGCAGAGGGACAGCCAGCATTTCTATAGCACTGGCGTGGAGCAGGGCGTCGACTGCACCTCGCGCCAGATCCTGCTGCAGCAGCTGGCGGCCGCCCCTGCTTATGGGCACAGGCTGCCGGAGGTCATGCTCGCATGCGCTGTCGGGTGGTGGTGGCCAAGACAGCGCAAGAAGGATGAGTTGCGCAGATGCACGGGCGGGGTGGAGCGCCCTCGGCGTCGGAAGGCGCCGGAGTGCATGATGCACCGTATATGGCAACGTGAATGCAATGAAGGAAGTAGCGCGCACGATGCGTCGAATGACTTGATCCCGCAGGCGGTCGCCCAGGGCGAGGCCGACCAGGGCCTCTGGCTCAGAGGACCCATGCCGGCTCCTTGGGCGGCGGCGCCAGCTCCCTGCGGGATCTACGCCTGGGTCGGCGCGGAGGAGCTGACGGGGGGCTGATCACGGAGGCGACGCGAGCGGGGGGCCTGACACCAGCAACCCGCCCTTCCGACGCGCTGGGGTTGGAGTTGTTCTTTTTCACGCGGGCCTTTCAGCCTGAGTTGAAGTTTGCCTCGACTGCGCGAGGCCCCCTGTCGGGACTTAGACATTGTTGCTCGAGGTGAGCTGCGAGCTTTGCTTTTAGCCGTGTGGGTGACCACTGGGCCCATGGCGCTCACTTCAGATTGCGAATCAGCGGCGCCAGGTCTTTATAGCTGCAAGTATGCAGTGCCCGCAAGTGAGGGCGCTGACCTGCGGGCGCGCCCGGGGCTCCTGTTGAGGCAAAGGTCGCACGATGCCGTCGCTGTCCTCTTTGCGAGCTCTCACCTGTCTTCCACCGACATCGCGGAGGGGAGAGGCCCGCGGTGGACGTCGGCAGGCAACCCGGTTGTCGATGAGATCGCTGGGCAGGCGGCCAGCGAAGCCCGCCTCCCAGAGGCAGCCCGCCAGCTTGCGTCGTTGCGCGAGAGAGCGGCCCGTCTCGTCAGGATGCGCATTCTTCGGGCCACTCTTGATTCCATGGCGGCTGCAGAGAGGGATAGGAGCGCCGCGGATGAAAAAAAAAAAAAAAAAAAAAAAAAAAAAAAAAAAAAAAAAAAAAAAAAAAAAAAAAAAAAAAACGCCCTGCCTTCCCCGCCCCCCGCCCCCCGCCGCTGCTTCTCTCGCCCTTCTTGCTGCGTCTCATTCTGTTGACGGCGCAGGGTGCATATGCACCAGGTGCGGAGGCTCGGCGTCGAAGGCGACGCGGGCAACCTGGTTCAGGACCCACTGTTTTCACCCGATCAATTATAATGGTGCCATTGTTCGGAAGCCCGAGGGCGCTGCGCTGCACATTGCAGGTGAATATGTCCACCCCAGTCACAGAATGCTATTTCACTGTGGCCCCTGCAACTCCTGGCCTTGGGACGTGAGTGCGCGACACCTCCTACTCCCTGCAGGGCCGAGTATTCGAGGCAACTTACCAAGGCTCGTGGCCAAAGGTCCTGAGCAGAGCCGAGAAGGCCACTGGGGGTAATCGCAGGGTTCAAGCGATGTGGTGGATTGATTGACTTAGTCACATGGTCATGCTCATGCTCATGCTCCTCCGTTTTCCCCCCCCTCCCCCCCTCCCCTCCCTCCTCCCCCCCCCCTCCCCCCCCTCCTCCCCCTCCCCCTCCCCCGCTCCTCTCTCCTCCTCCTCCTCCTCCTCCTCCTCCTCCTCCTCCTCCTCCTCCTCCTCCTCCTCCTCCTCCTCCTCCTCATCCTCCTCCTCCTCCTCCTCCTCCTCTCCTCCTCCTCCTACTCCTGCTCCTATCCTTATTCCTTATTAGAATATACTCCTACTCCCCCCTCAGGCCGGCAGATAGCGGGCGCATCCGGGTGGTCCAATCCTAACCTGTAAAAAACAATACAAAATCAACATTTTTCTTATTTTTTCCTCTCGACATGGACGTCCTGTCGTCCACGGCGATAATCCATTGCAAAAACAAAAAAAAAAGATCACACGCGCGCGTTCATGTCAGAATCCTACCGAACACCGCGTGTTTGCAAGCATTTCAACATACAAACATGAAAAACCAAATGC
Organism: Prorocentrum cordatum; assembly: GCA_963575745.1. NCBI lineage: Eukaryota > Dinophyceae > Prorocentrales > Prorocentraceae > Prorocentrum > Prorocentrum cordatum. The sequence continues at coordinate 616 of CAUYUJ010014324.1, read as the reverse complement.
TTTTTTTTTCGCAAAAAAAATGTACAAATTTCCCGCCCGGGCTCTCTTGCTGAAATCATAAGAAAACCATAGGAATCTTGAGAATTCGGTCAAATCCAGCGATTTCACGTCATCGCGCGGTGCACTCGCGATGCTCTGTCATGCACCCAGGCCGCGAATCCTGTGCAACAAATACAACAAAGAGCACACTCGCGCGTTCATGTCCGAATCCTACCGAACACCGTGTTTCTGCAAGCATTTCAACATAAAAACATCAAAAACCCAATGCTTTTTCACAAAAATGCTTTGGGGTGTCCTGTCAGACCGTCGGGCTTCCTCCGGCCACCTTTGGCTTCCTGCGGTGTGCCGGGCCATTCTCGACTCGTCTGGCAATGCGCGCGCGGCATTCAACACGCGCTCGCCAGTTCCCGTCGGCAACCGCCATCGCGGCCGCATCAGCTGTACCAAACCGGCTGGGCGGTGTGATTTCGGCCCCCAGTTGTGCCAGCTTTGCTTCTTACGTTGCGGGAGGGCTGGTGGGACTGGGCATGCCGTGCTTGACTCGCTCGAGCTGGCTAGCTTGACTCCTACTCCTACTCCTACTCCGACTCTTCCTCCTACTCCCACTCCTACTCCT